>PVHY01015634.1:0-35588 GCA_004024945.1 Uropsilus gracilis | reverse complement strand
ACTACTTCTCTTAATTCGTTGAATGCTTCTTCCCTTTTGCTTTCCCTTTTCTCCCCCTCTTCCTTGGATTCTTTGAGTACTTTCATCATTTTGATTCTGAATTCTTTGTCTGACATATGGAGCATTTCTTCCATGTCATCCAAGTTGATTTCTTCAGCTTGTTTATCCTTTGGTGGGGAGTTATTTTTCTTAGGGCTTGTTTGAGTATTTATGGTCTTCCTCCTTCCTGTGTTTTCCTTTCAGAGCTGCTCTACATATTGGGTGACTACTGCTCTAGTATTAGGCATGTTGAAATCTATATAGTTGTGGGTAACTTTGCCTATGTGCTTCTGGTAGTGAGTATCCTTGATTTCTGAGTTTGGGTTTGGGGTGGAAGCTGCTGGCAGTTAAGACCGCTGGCCAGGCACCCCCAGTTCAAATGCCCTCAGTTCGCGACCCGCAGCCGCCTGAGGGGACGGTCAGGGAGGGAACCTCACCTGACTTCCGCGGAGCTCTCACCCATCTTCTGGTGCGGTGCGAGGGACTTATATTTCCCTGTCGCCGGTGAGACTCAGCTGCCGTGAGCCTCAGCCCGTGTAAGCTGGGCCCTGAAGTGGAGGCTTCTGGCACTCAAGACCACTGGCTAGGCACCCCCAGTTCAAACGCCCTCAGTTCGGCCTCAACCTGGCTGGGAAGTGGGCTGGTCTTGATCTGTGTCCCAGACTTGCCTTTCCTCCCTCCAATCCTTTCCAGTCTGGCAACAGAAGCCTTTGCTTTAATCCTACAGTTTGAGCTCAGTTATTAGCTCTTCCTAAGATCCTCACTTCTCACCTGAATGTGATTAACCATCTTTTGTGACCCCACAAAAGCTTATTACCACTGTCCTTATTTGATGAAGGTCAAGTCTCTTTATACTTTCCTTCCCAGTAAGGATGCTGTTATTCATATTTATGTTCCTGTGCTTAAAATGTTGCTTTATATTTAGTAGGTACTTAAAGAAGGGATTAAATGAATGAGTAAAAAAAATAAATTAAATACCATAAAATATTATCTTGGCACTGATATAAATTAGATAGTCAATAAAAGATAGCTATGATTGTGATGATAAATAATATATTATTGTTATACATGATATTTCTTAGCTATTATCCAAAGTACCACTTCAACTGAAAAAGTCTAACTTTAAAGATCATATTTTTAAAAAGTTATTAAACAATAAAGGTTTAAAATATATAGTATAATTTCTACTGCATATTATTATACTCTTCAGAATATGTTCCTGAGTATATTTCCTTTTTTTGTTTACCTTTCTTTTTAAAAATTTTATTTATTTATTTTGCACATGTCTATGTGTGTGTGTGTGTATATTTTTCACATCATTGTCTACTCTAGGGTTTTTCCACCACCCTATCACCCATGAAATATCTTAATCTCTTGTGCCCTCCCCCTCCCTGAGTATATTTCCTTTAAAAATAAATTTTATTCTCCCTGTTATGAAAATGTAGCATGTTAATTATAATCATTTTAAATACAGGATAAAATCATGCCTAAATCCATCTTCCCAAAATAATGATATCAATATATGAACATTGTGTCTGCATTTTTGTAATGCAAAGTCTTTTCTAATATAATTGTGATTCTGCTCTTTATTCACTTAACATATGTTTATAAAATTCTTTCTATGTGCCAGTATTGTGCTTGCTCTGTATAAACTGTGATTATATAGAAAAAATAATTTTGCCTTGAATTTTTATTTAATATAATATTATTAAAAGTCCTTTGTAAATATCATCATGCTTTATTTAATTAGTACTTTGTTAGGCATTTAGATATTTCTACTATTATAATGCTGCAACAATCCTCTGGATATGTAGGATGTTTTGTTTAGGAAAAATTTCTAGATACAGGTTTATGGGTAGGACATCCTTGAACAGGTATTCTTTAACACATTTGGACCTGATTTCCAGTGTACAAATATAGCGAATGGGGAGGTCATTAATACAAGGAACTACAGAAATATACATAGAAATACACAGAGAATATGTTTGCTATATATAAACTAGAGAACGATAGCACACAAAAAAAGTATCTTAATGCTCAGACTTAAATGACAAAACAGTTGGCAAAAGAATGAAGAAGCAACATTCAACTTAACTGAGTTTTCCAAATATTTGAAATTCATTTGGAGTTGCCAGTTTGTCTCAGAGAGAAAAGGAGTAGTCTGGTTGAGGTGCCTTCTTTCTAATCCAGTGTCTCCTGTGAGCATGGAACTTTAGTAATTTAAGCAAGATGTCTCCTTGGTATGCCTAGAGCACTTAACACCACACCATTAAGGAGGACAAATACACAGGCATTTCATGTAACAACTTAAACCAAGGTTTCTTTTAAAATGCTTAGACTTTCTTTCATGTTAAATATATTTGTTTATTTTTAGATATAAGAAACTCCAAGCAGTACCAGCAGTGTAATATCATTTTGTATTGTCTTAAGGAAATTAGCTGGGAATTTAATTCCTTTTTAACCATGACACTCCAGGAAACCTTCACACTGACCATAGAGAACTAATACTTTCTGAAATAAGTGTTTTGGTCAAAAGAGTCAGAAGATACAGACATTGTTCTTGTCTTTCTATTATAACCCCTGCTCCCTGTATGATATATGATAAAAATATTTAGGTGATTTTATTGACTTCAGTGGTATTTCAAGTTTTTCCTTATAAGTACAAATGAGTGTCAAGCTCAGAACTGTAACTGTTAGTAAAAAATATCATGTTTACCCAATTAGGTTTTGAGCCTTTTCCCCAGGCACTCTCTAAAGGCTAAACATTTAGCCAAAACTTGTAAAGACAAAGATTTATCATCTCTTTTCACTAATTACGAGTAAAATACACATGAGGTCATGATTTTAATCCCCAGATGATATAGTTAATTGTATTCTGTTTCATAACGAGACTATCTTGTCTTCCATGGAGTCAATGTATATAAGTAGAGTGAGAAGAAATGGAGCAGGGAAACAAAGCTTCTTTCATTGATCCACTAGTATATGCCATTCAATTTATAAGGAAGTACAGTTAATAGAATAATGGTAGGCCAATTCATTACAAATTCATCATCAGCATAAGAGGAAATAGCTATACTGATGGTGCAACAGTAGTGATACAGGGTGGTGACACAATTAAAAATTGTATGGGCACCAAAATGCCCTGGTGGGCAGAATCTGAAAGAACTGTGAGAGAAAATAGAAAGTGGGAGAATGGGATAAAAAGGAGGAGGAGAAAAAAGGAAAGAGATGAGAAGGGTGGACTGAGAAAACAGGCCCTGTGGCCTGGCCAGGGGAACTCCCTGGAAGAGAGAGCTGGTGGTAGTGAGGAGCCATGGTGGGAGAGTGACCAGCAGAGAAGTAGCCAGTGTTGAGTCAGATGTTAAAATGGCAGACCTGGTAAATGTTTCAGATGCTGCCAAAGTCAGGCCTGGTAAAGGAGCCGTAACAAGGCAGCATATTTGGAAAGCAAGCATCAGCATCTGTTGGAAAAGTTTGAAGAGTCTTGGGGAAGCAGAGAAACTTGTAATGCTGGAGAGAGAAGCAAAGAGAAGATGGTAGAGAAGGACTAGACATTGCAGGGTGCCTCAGGTTTGAAGGGGCACCATCTTGGCCATGCGTTTGGGACTTTTGTTCTAAATGATACTTGGGGTGAAATAACTGGCCACTTGTGGGATTAAGGACTTTTCATTTTCCTGGTTAGTTTCCCTTGTTAATAAAGCCCTGTTGTTAAAATGCATTTGTCTGGCAACTGCTATGCATGACTAGTACAAACCTGAGGGACTCTGACCGGCAGAAGCTGTGTCTTAAAAGTGATCTGTTGGCTGGAGGCTTCTGCGCCAGCTGATTTTAGCGGAATATTTATGTGTATGAAGGATAGTTTATTTCAAATTATAACATAGAAAAACACTACCCAAACTAAGACATACTATTGTTAGCTACCATCTACTGAGGTGCTTTATTTCTTATCTAGTTCATTCACTCCTCCATTCAATAAATATCTATGGAAGTCCATCATGTATGAAGCTAAACTTCATACACAAAAGGTTAATTTCTTTTTATGTAGAGAGGGATGCATGATACAACATTTATCAAATCATAAAACCAACACCTAAACCCTGATAAATCATTGGAGTTAGGAGTGACTTGATAACACAAGTGCTACATAACTGTGTTTTGGTCAACTGCAGGCCATCTATACAACAATGGTCACCAAATACCTCTTTCTTAGTGAAGCAGCCATCATAAGGTGTGGTGTTTTATACTGTTACTTAGTGCATCTTTTTTGCCTTGGTCGTCATTTAATCTCTTGTTATTTTGTTCATCATGATCTCTAAATGTACAAAATGAACTAATAATATTTTATTAATGCAATAACCAAATCACCTAATAATATATTTCTCAGAAAGTATTCATGCTTTAAAGCAATGCATGACTACACATTGTATAGTAGTGATCTATAACATTTAATGGTTTATCTGGAAATAGATAAGGCCAACTAAAATCAGGCAGCATGGAAAGAAAGAGGACTAGGTATGGGAACGTAGATAATCTAACATGCCAGGGACATCAAAGGACATGCCATTGCAGATGACTTACAAGAAATGATGAAAGGTAACCATCTTTTTGCTTAAAATCAAACCAAGATTTGCCATATTAGAAATCCAGGGAGTAGCTCCTCCTGTGAAGGGGTAACTGAACAACTCAGAGGGCCCCAAAGGGACACAAATCTTCGTAGATTCTTGTAATTCTGCTGTTCTTATGAGTAAATATACCAACTGCATTTTTTCGTGACTCTCCTTTTAAGGATGTCTGTTTATCAAGTACTCTTGGAAGAGTGAAGTATATATCCCTATAAAACAAAGTGCAGACATGCTCATTGCCCATTATAAGATGCTTGAAGTACTTAAGCTCAGGGTTCCTCTCCTGTATCTCAATCCGTTGCATGTGAAGATGACACTTGATCCCCTACCGGTCACTTTGTGGGATTTGAGACTTAGGGATTCAGTGCAAAAAATGTTAAAGCTCTAGCTACTCATGTGGTTATAATAAAGTTCTTTGTTTCTTACTCAGAGATTCATAAAACTGTCATAGAATAATTTGTTAATTTGCACATAGAGCAAAATCTCAGACCTTTTTAATTCTTGACAATTTTGTTGACATAGACAGATGTTCACAGAGTCATGGTTTTCTGGAAGTGGAAGAATAAGGTCCTCTAGTGAATGACATATGAGTGAGGTCCATGCAAATCATTAGTGAATATATTGACTTGTATCCAACATGCTTCCAGTTCCTTTAGATTATTCTGTTCTAGAATCTTGAGTGGAATTCATACTTACTTATTATCAATATTTTTAGATAATGAAAGAACTAAGTTATTATAGATAATGAAAGATTTAGATCTTGAGTATAACATCTACCAAACTTAATAAAGAGTATCTCCCCCTTTGGGAATGGCCATGCAGATTACTGCAGTGAGCCCAACATGGACAGTAGAAGGAAAATGGCTAGAGTTTGATAGTTCAAGATTTCCTGTAAAAGGATCTCTCTCTGCCTTGCAGGGTCACTGGGAGTATCAGAAATCTCAGAAATACAAAAAGATTCTAGATAAAAGAGATCGGTGTTTGGCTTACTGGGCAGTTAGCTAGGGACTTCAGAAGACTTGTAGAAAGTTATATGTGTGTATGCATATATATATATGTATATATATACATATATATATGTATATATATATATATATGCATGAGCAATGACTAGGAGCATAGTAAATAGGTGGAAGTGGCTAGGTCTCAGATTAGCTCCTCAGCATGATGTGGGTTAAAGAGGGTCTCATGTCTTGGCAGACATGGTTGAGCATAGAAGTTTCAGTGGGATCCAATTGAGGAGAATGCAGAGTAGATGGAATGTAGCACAGAAACTGCAGTGAGACCATGGACATTAGAGGTGTAATGATGGTCAAGACCAGGGGTATCCAGCTACCCTGAAGTGAAAGTTGAGGTGCCTGGAGAGCAGAAAAGTCTTCAGGAAACTTGAATATCTCCTGGGGAAAAGAGAAGAAAAAGGAGGAAGATACTCCTTCATATCCAAATGCCTGAGTTGAAATTTAGAAATCTTATTTTATTCTCATGTATGAAAGAGATACTGACAAGCAATATGGGATAGCGAACTAAATTATGTTCCATTGTAGACAAGGAAAGAAAGTTAGATGACTCAATGCCTGATGTGTAAATTATAAACCTGCTAGATTTTAAACACAATGTGAGCCCTGTTTTCTCCTACCTGGGGACAAATTTTTTTGCCCCCTTTTTCTCTAGTACCTTCAGTATCTATCTACTATCTGTGCTGGGTAGACATGCTCCTGCAATTCATTATCATGCTCATCAAAAAATTTCTTCCCTTGACCTCTGTGCTGGGTAAGCTACATCTGCATTTCTTATCTCTCCTACCTAAATTTCTTATAAACATACCCATTATCTTTATTTAATTCCTTTCCATTCCTAAAGACTCATGTTATGGCTTCACCATTATTCTGTCATTGGGCTTTAAATTCTCATGCACCAAACACTTTCTTTTCAGTTCCCCCATTTCTCCCATTCTCTTTGTGATATTTGTCAGTGTTGAACAAGCTCTCATCTCTTTGAAATTCTTTCTTCATAATATTCTTTTTTATTTTGCTTTATCTTAAATTAAAATTATCCTCTTTTTTGTGGGATGGTAAAATCTACTTCAGCATTGAAATTTCTATATGGGTTCACTCATTCAACTTGGATGTTAAGTTGAATTGTGCCTGTTTATTTTTAAAAGTTATAAAACAAATGGATATGATAAAATCTCATTGGTGGCCCAGGTACACAGTTACCAAACCAAAGAACTACTGTCTGGAACTCTTCCTGTGCAGAGTGGGAAATAACTGAATCACTCTAACGATTTGTGCTCTCTGATATATATCATCTGATTTATGTCCCATACATTTGCATAAATTAGTCTCATTTCCCACTTGCATAACTCTCTCAAACAGAAGGCCTCCCGTTCTTTGAGAAGATGGGATCAGAAGGTTGAGCCATGGTGATCATCTGATATTGGCCTGTATTCTACCATGGCAATGAGTACTGGGGGCTATCCATGGAGGAAAACTTAGACCTTTGTTTGCCTCAAAGAGAGAACAGAGTTTGAGATACTTGTTCATTTTTGCAGACTAGCATATATTTGGAGATGTTCAGTACTAGCCCAATATCATTTCCATCTCATTCTGTTGATCAAGACAAATTGCATGATCATCTCAGACACAGCAACAAAGGCTAACATCTTGCTGGAGGGAGCCATAAAATCACATTGCAATGGGGGTGGGGTACAGAAATAGGAGAGAAAATTAAGGAAAAATTTGCAGCGTGCACAAGGATATTTCTAATAGCTTGTTATTTTTAAAAAACTAAAAAGAGAGGTATATAACCATTGTATACCAAAAATATGCTGAGCATTTGGAATCACTTTAAGAATCTTGTAATACATCAATAGAGAAAATCACAGTATTTTAGAGTATTTTACATAATTGACTTATATTTTAAAACAAAGGGTTTTCTGTAAGGATCTAAACATTTCAGTAAATCTGAAAATAAGTATTGAGAAGAATTCTTTTACCTTAAAAAGCTTCTCTTTCATACAAATTAAACTTTAACTGTCTTTCACATGGATACTACTTGTTACCTGGGAGGTAGCCTAGCATTTATCTAGCCTTGTGACTTTCAAAACTGTTCAGTTGTATGAACTCTGAGGTTTTCATGGAGGTGTTCCAGAGGTCCCTTCCTGCTAGGAGGGCATACTGGTATGACAGAGGGAAAGAGTTGGGATAAGAGGCACTGTGGAAGGTTAGGGTCAGAGCTTCAGGCCTTATACATGAAAACAACTGAATCAGAGTAGAGTTACCTTTACCTAATTGGTATACCTAATTGGCTTAGATGTGCAGCTGCAACAGGTAATCCCCAGGAAAAGGGGAGGTTACAGGTTCCCTGCCATACTCTAGGAAGGGTAGAGCTGTGCAGGTAGGAGAAGCAAGAGAGGACAGAAAGAAGGAAGGAAGTTAGATCAAGAAGGGGGCCTGAAGGAAGCATCTGGAGTAGAGAGACATTTGAAGAAGCTGTATTTGCTTCCTGACCTTGAACTTGTACCGTGGACTCAGGGGACATGGAGGGAGACACTTGAAACAGGGATGTGACTGAGAGACCAGTGGAGAGGCTGACTTTATCTTGATTCTGATTTTGTTCTTTTCCTTCCAGACTTGTCTAGCCCTTTCTGCCTTTTTCCTATGGGCCTCCACCAGAAAGTGCCTTATGTGGCAAACTTTTGGGCCTCAGCAGTACTGTTTTGGGCCAACCATTTTTAGCTGGGCATTTATCCATGAGGGGATGGGGAACTGGATGTTTCATGTGGAAATGATTTTAACTATATTCCTTCTCTCTCTGTTAGAGGGTACTTACCATTAATATACATTGATAATAGCTACAAAGAAATGGAATTACTTCCCTGTTGCTTTAAATTTGTAAATTTCAAGATTAGAATTCATAGTTTTATTTCAGAAAGGTAGAAGGGGGAAAGAAGGAAAGCAAGGTTCTTGTAATGTGACACGATTGACAAGGCTGTTCTCCAAAATGCAAGAAACAAAAAATAATGTTAGAAAAAGGGCCTATGACAAAAAGAAAGGATTGAGTCATTGGAGAGTCAGCCTTTGTAGGAGAAAAATATGAGCCTTTCTGCATGACTGAGGCAGTTGGCCCACCACTTTGGCCCAGGCTGGTAAACTCATAGCCTCAGTATGCATAAGCAGAGTGTGTGTGCTGTAGGAGGTGTACGGAGTTTGGAGGTTTGAACTCTGTTTTAGATTTTGTTATAGCTTGTTAACTTAGATCCTTTTGGAGAGACTGTGAGGAGGTCTGAAATGAACCTGCTTTTGGTTCCTGTGTCTTGGAGTCTTTCTACTGCCTGGAGTTTTAAAAGATGCTGCAAGAAGAAGAAAAACATCACACCTTCAAGTACATGTTTAGAGAGAGCTGAAACATGTTAAAGGAGAAGAGGAAAGCCCTGCATTTGGAACACATGTTGCTGAACTCAGATTGATTGGGCACATGGTGAGGTGACCAGAGACTATAAGACAGTTTGGACAATGGTGGGGTAACTGAGTTTTTCATGCTTATCTTGTAGTACTGATAAGGGTGCTGTGGTGAAATTGGGGGGTAGTGACCCTCAGCATGGTGGTGTTGCATTAGAATGGCAGCCATTGTGCTCTGGTGGGCAGAGACTTGGCAAAGGGAAGTTAAGCCTTTTCAAAAGTGGAGAAGAATATGAGGGGATTTAAGGAGGAGAGGAGAGTCAGAGGGAGGGAGAAAAGCATGGAGAGGAGAGAGCAGGGAAGCAGAAAAGAGGCTGAAGATCTCAGAGTTGCCTTGGCCATGTGTGGCAGCAGGCAGGGAAGGAAGCCATACTCTAGGCTTCCATCTGCAGCCTGGGCTGATGAGGAGCCTGGAGAAGCATGCCAGAGAAACTTATGACTTGTGTAAGCAGACTTAGAAATTTGGTACTTGAGAACTGGTTTTAACTTTGAAACTGAAAGTTTGGGAATGAAGTTTGTCTAGAGACCTGAAGAGAATTTGCTGTGTTGCTATTTTCATTGTGAGAGATCTGAAGTGGTTGCTGCTGTTGTATCAAGTGAGTCTTGCTGGTTTTAGGCCCCTTTAGAATTGAAACTGCAAGAATGCCAGAGGTGTGTCTTTTGGAGTTGAATTAAGGATGCCACCCTGGCTTCTTCATTGGATTTGAATCTCCCACTTTTGAAGAAGGATCAACAATGCCACCTTGGCTTTTTCATATGGCTTGAAGGTGGGACAGCTGCCATTTTGTGGATGCACATGGCTGAAGGAGCCATGTATCATTTTTGGACTATAGACTGAACTGGTTGGTAAGATAATCAAAGGGTCCCCTTGTACCCCTCAGTGACTTTTGTTTATTTTGTCTTTTTAATGATTAAATTTGTTTTTGCCTCATTTTAAGGTTAGTGTGGTCTTGCTACTGTTAGTGCTGGCTGGGATGAACATAAGCAGTAGCTGGGCTTAAAGGGTCAGCTACTTACATTTCTAAGTTTATTTGAGTACTGTGTTTTGTTGGTTTTGTTACCCAATTTATATATATATATATATATATATATACATAATATATATTATATATAATATATATATATATATGTAATTACTCACTTTGTTTAGTCATAAACAGTTTGTTTCTAAGTTTGCTCTGGCTTTGAAAGATGTGGCTTTGGAATCATAGCAAGGTGGCTGCGGATGGTGAAGAACTCTCAGTTTAAATTGCTTTGAAAGTTTTTTATTTTCTTCTTGTTTAGGAGAGGGAGCCAGGGTGAGGGGCAGGTATTTGAATAACAAAAGTAACTGTTCTGTGGTAGCTTAAAGATTAATAAGGGTATCTTGCCTGGTTAGTGTCACATTGCAAGGTATAGAGGCTTTTCCCTGGTTTAGGAAAATCAGGCAGCAAAAGAATTTTTAGGTGAAAATGAGCCTGTCCCTGCCCCTCAATGCAGGAAGCCTACCCATTGCCCTCCTGCCATTAACAGTTGATATATACATTTGGTAAAGAGCTAGCTATTTTCCTGTTACTATAGACTTGCAAATTTTACAAAGAGCTGGTAGTGCTTTGATTTGCATACCTACCTGAAAGGACTTCACCCCTAGGAGTCCTTGGTGGGAGGACTTGGGAAGAAAGGTATAAAGAGGCTTGAGGAACAAAGAGGATTCAGCCATTTTTGAAGGAAAGATGGAGGCCATGAGGTTGTGAGGGACCTCAAGCCCAGGGCTTTGGCCTGGGCTGGTAACTTACGGCTTTTAGTAAGTATGAACTGAATGTGCTTGCGGAAAGTCAAAGAGGTTGGAGATTTGAACTCCATGTTGGAGTTTGTCCTATTGAGTTTGACTCAGGTGTTTCTGGAGAGGCCTTGTGAGCTAGGCCCAAATAAATGAACTTTGCTGGTTCTTGTATTTTAGAGTTTCTTTCTACTACCTGAAGTGAGGAGGATACTATATCAAGGTGACGACAGCATTATGTTCTTGACTGCCTGCTTAGAAGAGCTGGAACATGCCAAAGAAAGATGTCTACTCTTGGAGCACATGTAAATGAACTCTGAAGGATTGGGCAAGTGGTGAGATTAACAGGACTAAAAAACTGAGGTTTTGGTCAATCTTGGGGAAAGGCTTTGGACAATGTTGAAGAAGGTTTTGGACAATGTTGGGGTAATCAGAGTTTTCCTTATATATTTTTTTCTGTAGTAAATAGGAATTCACTTTGTTTAGTAATAAATTAGTCTACACTCTAAGATTTTTTTGTTCTGGTTTGGAAAAAATAGAATAAAAGACAGGTTATGGCAGAAAGAACCCAGAAGTTTGAATGTCTTTAGGCTGTAGGAGTTGCAAAAGTTAAATTGAAGCAAGTTAGTAAGTTGTAAACTGCAGTTTCTGAGTTTTTCTTTTCCTGGTCTGGGAGAGAGAGCTGAGAGAAGCTGCTGGCAAGCAACAGGGAATCTTGCATAATGAAAAGGAAGGAGTCAGTGAAAATACAAGGTGTTGAGCTTTGAGTTTGCTTCTTAAGAAGAAGCTAGAGAGGAAGATTTTTCAGTTATATGTTAATAGTTAAAAGTCATTCACCACCCAATAACACCCGCACAACAATATCTCTTCTCCTCTCCTCCTCTCCCCTCCACTACTCTCCCCTCTCCTCTCATTTTTTCCTCTGTATTATACATGAATTTTATTAAAGTTATTAAAAGAATACAGCCATGCCGATGACTTCTGTAACTTAGCCTCTGTGTGCTTGTCAGCTGCCACCCAGGTTTTTCCCAATAAACATGTCTCTTTGCTAGTCTCTGACTTTGCTCTTCCTTTGTCTCCAACACTACATTTATTTTTTAACATTAATTTCTAACAGTTATTTTCTGTTGAAGATTTTATACACTAATGTAGGTTTTATCTTGAATTGGTGGAGAGCACAACCTATTTACACCTGCCAGGTTCAGGGGTCCTTCCTGCCCTATAATACAACTTCATTAAAAGATGAGTTTCCATAGTTTTTAAATGGTTAGAACTTAAAAGCAACAAACAGACCAACTAAATTATTGACAAAGGACTTGAATAGATATTTCTACAAAAGAATATATGCGAATGGCCAATAAACATGTGAAAAGATGTTCTGAAAAGATGTTCCATTTTACTAATCATTAGGGAAATGCAAATAAAAAACATAATGAGGTTCCATCATCTAGCATCCTTTAGAATGACTGTTGTTAAACAAACACCCCAAAAGTATTCTGAGTTGGCAAAGATATGAAGAAACGGAATACCCATGTACTGCTAGTGGAAATGTAAAATGGTATAACCACTAGGGAATATAGCAGCTCTTAAAAAATTAAAAATAGAACTACCGCCTATGCAGGCTTCTGTGACCTCTGAATGTGAGTAGATGAGATAGCATATCCAGCTCTGAAATCTGATGATTTATAATATTTGAGTCACCGAGGATCTGGTTGCTTTTCAGTATAGTGAACAGATACAGGGAAGATCCTTTCTCCTGATGTGGGGTAAAGCCTCCCCTTTCCTGGGCCACACAGAGAGTTCAGCCTGCTCTACATCTGGACCATTTTCACCTGGGAATTTAGACATATGGTTCAACCCTTAGATAGTTGAAGGGTCATTTGAGGTGACTTTGCTCTGGGAGAAAATCCCTTTGTGAGTGGCATTTGCCTGGGCTACAGGGACAGTCAGAGAGCAGTTTCACACAGACTAAGGGCTATTTGCATAAAATGTCCCCATAATGCAGGGCATTGTGCCTTTTCTGAAAAGAAAAAAAAACTGCATTACAAAAGCCCTCACAATGATGGGAAAATGGTTGTTAACATTTCTGCCTGACTGATAATCTCTGATGTTACCCTGGGGAAGCCCCAGCTTTCAGAATGATTTATTTGTCAGAGCTCAGAGTTTTTCACTTCTATAATGGGTTATCTGGCAAGTGCAGCAATGGACAGTGGAGGGAGGCCCAGGGCTGGAAGCAAAATGATGAGTGTTCTATACATTTTCTGAGCATTTTGTTTGTTTTTTACTTCTGAGGTGAAATTTTGCTTCCACTAAACAAAGAACAAAACAGGATAAAAAATCAGTGGGTCAGTGGGCTACTTTTATTTCTTTGTTCTTTACAAGTCTTTTTCTTTTTTTTTAATGCCAAACTGAATTTTTCGCCCCAGGATGTGGCAAAGGGGAGGGTATCTGAATTTTCCTGTGATATCTTCGGTTTTATATTTCTTTGGTGCATAGAAACCTTGCAGAGACATTATTAGAGAATCACCAGAAAAGATCTTGCGAGAAGGCAGAGCAAAATTCATTTTGTAGCCCACAGAGGGCATTGTGAGTAGGGGCTATACCAAGAGTCTAGAGTTCAATTCTAAGGGTGAATATAGGAAACTATTTATAATAGTTACCTGCTCTCCTACTGCCCATTTGAAAATCATCAAAGACCCAGTGTGGTTCTCTACAGTGTCCATACAGGGAATATCTTTCTTTCTGTTTGCTCCTTAGCTCCCCCCCCCAAGCCCCCACTGTTTAAATACAGGTTGCAAATTGATTATGTGAAATTTGAAGCAGGGGTCAGTCAAATCAACACCTTCTCAGTTATCATGCAATTCTGCTCTTAGAAAGAGTGTTAACTTGTGGTCTGTCCTGGTTTCTTGGGGTTGTGTGGAATCCTAGTTAGTAAATGAAAGTTTACTTACTTCTACTCAACAGGTGTGCATTTACAACCAGCACTGCAAGAGGTGATCTTCGTGACAGCCTGTAGTTTCTTCTCTCACTGGACTGATAATTTGAGAGAGAAAAGAAATTTTGATAGTAGAATATATACCTTAAGTCTGCTTTTGACTAAATATTGAGTGAGTAGAAGAAGCAGTAAAATATGCTAACTGTGGTATCTAAGAGAATCAGAGTCAAGGTCTATGGAAACTTGGTGGCTAGTTAATGGAGTGTCCTTACTTGTATAGTGTAACTATCTCCACTGCCAATTGTAATGGAGGCATCAGGTTCACTAATCTGTGTAGGTTCTTTATTGGTTCTAGTGTTACCTGGCAAAAGAGAATTTCTAAAGAGCATTTTTAAATGTAAATGCAAATCCTCTACCTGCTTTTCCCAGACAGATTCAATTCTTATACCTCCTGTAGGTAAATGCCTTCACAGACCAGTTTGCATTTTCACAGACACCTTTCTTTTTGTTATGTAAATTTAGCTGCCACATTTCAGTTCCTTGCCCCAGAGACAGCAGGAGCAAAACAAAAGTTAGAACTGCAGTTTAAACATTACTTGTTTGCCTCAATTTACCTTTAGCAGCTCTTGCAGCCTGAAGACATTCCAACTTGTGGGTTCTTTCTGCCATCCCCAGCCCTCTCACTAAAATTCCAAGTCAAAACAAGAATATTAGACTAATTTATTACTAAATGAAGTGAATTCCTGTTTACTACAGAAAGAAACATATAAGGAAAACTCCAATTACTTCAACACTGTCCAAAACCTTTCTCAACATTGTCCAAAGTCCTTCCCCCAGATTGTCCAAAACCCTCACTTCTTTAGTCCTGTTAACGTCACCATTTGTCCAATCCTTCAGAGTTCATTTTCACGTGCTCCAAGAGTAGATATTTTCCTTTGGTGTGCTCCAGGTCTTCAGGCAGGCAGTTGAGAGCATAAAGCTGTTTCCACCTTGATCTCCTCCAGGTCATAAAAAGACACTCCATAATACCGGAACCAGCAAAGGTCATTTTCTTCTCAGGTCTGGCACGTATGGCCTCTCCAGAAACATCCAAGTCAACTCAGCAAGACAAACTCCAATGCAGAGTTCAAATCTCCAACCTCTTTAGCTTCCTTTAACACATGCTACTAGCCTAGGTCAGCCAAAGGCTGTAGGCCCCAGGCTTTGGACACATGGCCAAGTTCACGTGGCTCACATCTCCATCCTCCAAAATCCCTGACCAAAATGGCTGAACCCCTTCTTTGTTCCTTGAGCCTCTTTATACCTTTCTTCCCAAGTCTTTGGGCCAAGAGAACTCCTGGGGGTGGGGGGCGCTGCGGAAGTCCTGTCAGACAGGTATGTTAATCAAGATGCTACTCAGCTCTCTGTAAAATCTGCAAGTCTATGTGTACATCAACTCTGCTTATGGCACCCAGAGTTTAGGCATCCCCATATTACTAGCAGTTGTACAGATACACCAGGCAAGGCAGGGAGGGCTGGAGCCTGGGTAAGGGTAGGAGTTGGGGGATATGGAAGGCAGGCAAGTCTCCCAGCCCTTCAAGAATCTTCACACTCTTTTCCTGGGCTCTGTCTTTATCTGGTGTCCTCTCATTCTGGTTGTTTTTGCTCTCTTATTGGAGCTCTCATGCTCCACCCACCCCCCGCCCCTTCCTCTCCCTCTTTCCTCTCATGAGCTCTAGCCCCAAGAGGATGCCATCCTTTAATCCTCTCCTCCCAGGCCCACTGGGCTCCAGCATATAGTCATGGGAAAGGTGCAATACCATGGGTGATGGTCACAATCTAATGGAAGAAAAAGTCTGACAATTCACTTACCTACACTGTAACCTGATAGCTCAGAATTTGGACTTATGTGGCTACTGACAACACTCTCAGACCTTGAATTTGTCCCACATGTGAAAGGTTTTCACTCCAGTAGGAAGGAAAATGACTAAGATGACCTCCTCAAAGTGCAATGGTTTCTAATTCATTAATTAAGGAGAACTCTTAGGGGAGCTTTACACATTCCTTGCACTCACAGTCACTGCAGCTCCCTCCTGATTTACTATGAAACAGAATTTGGGGACAAGATATTGGCATAGAAAATACAATTAGGATCTCTCTTGCAAGAAGTGTAATTACAGAGGGGGGCTTTAAATTGACATTAGCTGACAAGATTTCCACCAGCACATTAGAAAATCAATGGCTAACACAAGGACATCAGGGAGTTGTGATGGCTTCCTGTTAATTGATGGTTGGAGAAATGTGGAGCTACCTGTGGCTCACATGACATTACCATAGCTATTTCTTCACAGTCTCACAATGTGATTTCTAACCCCCTCTGCTGACTGTCTGCAGAGGAGGTTAAATTTAATTTTATTCACTATTACTCTATCTTAAAGGAGAATAATTTTGTGGTCTAAAAAAGTCTCTACTCCAAATTAGATGAATGAAAGGTGGGGTTAAATAGAGTTCATATACTGTTCCTTGTAATGGGTAAGCTCTCTTCTAAATCAGAAGTCCATGCTTTTAAAGTTTCTCCCTCTGTACTTTAAGAAAATAATAGGAGGAATTAGTGACCTTTGTGTGTGTGTGTGTGTGTGTGTGTGTGTATGTATGTATAGATATTAGGGTGTTTTCTAAATGACACTAGTTTATTTGACATTACCTCTTGAAGGAAAAGTTTAGTCAGTTTTTTTCCTCCATTAGCCTGTAACCAGCACCTGGAGTATTGTGTTTTGCCCATGATTATGTGACCCAGTGGGTGTGTGTGTGTGTTTAAGTGTGCATAACTGGGCCTAGGACAGAAGAGTTAAATGGGTGCAGAGGGCATGAGAGAGTATGTGCACAAGCACAAAAGAGGGAATGTAAGAGGATGCCAGAGAGAAAAAGAGAACCCAGAGAAAGAGATAAAGATTCCTGGGGGAATGAGGGGTTTACCTGCTCTTGGACTCCTTCCTTTACCCCATCCCTGGTTGTGCCCAGACTGTGTGTCTATGTAACTGCCAGAACTAATAGAAAACTTAAGTGGATTGGTGAACCTGATACCTGATACTTGCCCCTACAGTTGGTGATGAGGACTGGTAGTAATACACCACTCCATGGGACTAAAACTACTGGATACTGGCAATGCTGTAAGGGTCAACTTGGTAAATCTGTTAAAATCCCATTGACTGCTTATGTACTGTGATGTTAGGGGGTTCTGCAAAGAACCCATGCCTTAAAACAAGATGAACCTGCTCCACAATTAAATAAAATAGTAATTATACAATAATTAACAGCAAATGAATGTAAACAAGCAATTGAGAAGAACACTGCTTGACTAATTTGAAATAAAGTCCACATAACCCACATCAGAGTGCTTCCTTTGAATTAAAAGAACAAGCAGAAGGACCAGACAGCTAGAATGGTGGGAATCATAGGTGGAGGGATATGGAAAACAGGCCATCTTTCATTATATCTGTAATGACTCTGGCCTATGTCTTTCTGAGAGAGGTCATCTTTTATTATTTTTTTTAATTTTTAAAATTCATTTATATATATTTCACATTATTTCAGTCCCTGGGGGTCATCTTTTATTTCATAGTTTGTGTTTTGACTGAGGGGGCATGTTCTCAGATCACTCAGATCCACTGAATCCACACTAATCTCTCCTCATCCAAACTCATGACCATGAAGGTATGACTGATCCTATATGACTTTCTGGATAGAGGCTGAGAGGCTGAACATGCAATCTGATAATGGGCAAAGCCATACACAAAAACAGGGCTCTGCAGCTACCTGCCCATCAAATCACCCGTGATCTATAATAACTGCCCAAGGAAGCCAGGTGCCTAGTGTAAGGACTCTGAGGAGACCAGCCTACCATCTCCAGTAACAATCCGGGAAGCCAAACAGTAACTTTCATGCTAATTGGCTCTAAATGCCTAGGTTTTGATTAATAACTGACAACTTCTCTGATTTTTGTCTCTGCTTCTAATGTGGGAGCAGCCAAAGAAGTCAAGCATACATCATCAACCAATCTCATGAGATGCTCCTGTTAGGACTAAAGGGACTCAATCCCACTATGTGCCTAAGTGACAAGCTGAATAAGGAGATCCAAAAATGATGTTTTGTGTAATTATCTATCTCTCCCAAAACAGGAATTCTCTGGTGTGATGGGAATTTGGAGATAGCTTTATAACCTTATCATCCCAGGCTTGAGTTTGTAAAGATGAATCCTACAATAATCCTTTTTTAAAAAAGAAATCTGAGGAGGCTTTTGTTTTCTTTTTCTCTCCAAAACTTATTGTCCCATTTCTAGAAAACACATAGAACTATGGAATAATCTAGAAGGTGGTTCATATTCTGTGAACCACATGCACATGTAATTTAAGTTTATCTTTTCTCTTGCTAAACTCTCTCATGTGAATTCAATTATTTTTCAGCATAGGAGAGCAGGGGAAATTTTATCTCTTTCCCAATACCCTGCTTCTAGTTAGACCACCTACACTCTGCCCCCCACCCCCCACCACACTAATGGTCTCTAACGAGTCACACCTGAGCCTTTCCCTTTTTTCCCCACTTCAAAGTTTTCCTATTCTTCTGCGTGTTTTCCTAGTTGCTGCTAAAAAACAAAAACAAGTGATGGAGGCTATTTTTCTTGCCACAGCAAGCTCTGATACTCTTTGCTTTTCTCACTTGGGTTGTCTTGTCCATCTCCACAACATATGGCTCCCACCACTGTCCAAGGTTTTGAAAATTAGTCTTTCATCTTCAAACTGGATACAACCAAAATGCCTTTTAAAGAATTAAATAAATGGTGGCACATTTGTGTCATCTAATTCACTCAGGATGAATTATTACACGCACGACAACTTGGATGAATTTCAAGGGCATTAGACTGAGTGACAAAATCCAATCTCAAAAGGTCATATATTGTATGATTCAATTATTATAGCATTTTCAAAATGAAAAATTTACAATGATGGAGAGTAAAGTAGTGGTATCAAGGATTAAGAGTAATGGTATTGGTGGGTTAGGGTATGGCTTATAAAAGGGCAACATGAGAAGGACCTTGCGGTGATGAGATAGTTCAGTATCTTGTTTGTTAATATGAAACAGGAATCCATACTTGTGATAAAGTTGCATAGAATTATATGCACAAAAGCTTGTAAAGTCAATTTCCTATTATGATATTGTACTATAGTTATGTAAGATATAATCACAGGGTGAAAGGTACAGGAGATCTTTCTGTACTATCTTTGCAAATTCCTGTGAGTCTATTTTAAAAATAGCAAACTTCTACCTCTGGAAAGCAATATTAAGAAAATGAACTTAGGGAACAGATTAGGAGATACTATTTTCAATACACTAATATCTTATAAGAAACAGGTATCAAAAATATATAACAGAATTCTGCATATTTATGTGAAAATAATCTATTTTTAATGAGCAAAAGATGAAATACATTTTATAAAATAAGATATGAATGATCAATAAATACATAGAAAGTTACATCATTAGTTACTAAGTAAATACAAATTAGAACTATAATGAGATTGCTACTTCATACTCACAAGAATGGCTAAACTAAAAAAAAAAACAAAACTGGAGGTGGGCTCTGGGATGGGAGGGACCTGTTTAGGGTTCTGGGCTTACTGCACCGCTTTGGTGGGCGGTCATAGCCCCACCTTTGAGTGCTCAGCCACCTCTCTGCTTTGGGTAGTGGTAGGGGGTGGTGGAGGGGTAGGAGGTGGTGGAAAGATTAGGGGTGGTGGGAGGATGGGGGGTGGGGGGGTGGAGGGTGGTGGGGTGGAGGAGTAGGCCCCCTGACCAAGTGGGCTCTGGGATGGGAGGGACACAGAGGTGCCTGCAGCTGGGACCCGGTAAGGGTTTCTGCTGCGCCGCTTTGGCATGCGGTCGAAGGCCAGCCTTCTAGAGCTCAGCCACTTCTTGGCATGCTGTGGTGGCCTGCAAACTTGGTGGGGGCTGGGGGAGGTAGTGGGGAGGGACTATAAAAGCAGCCCTCTCTTTCACTCTCCCCCCAATTAGTCCTCAGAAGGAATGAGAAACGAACTAATAAGCTATAAAAAGTAAAGAATTGGTGAGGGACCAGAGGAAAATCCTTTGCACACATAGGATTGGAAAGCAAGAGAAGGACCTGTGAGAAAGACAACGTATAAGGGACTGGAGAAATGATCACGGTCATCACCTGCCACAGAGTTACACCTAAGGCCACACAAAGAGTGGATGTGCCAAAAGCTAAGGGCTGATACACAACTCAAGAAAGCAAGGTGCCCTTCCCCATTTCATGGGAGAGGAAGGTCACAGAGATGGGGCCACAGCCCCACACAACACTACAATCTGAAGGAGAGGAAAGGACCTGCAAAGGCTTTCACCAGATGCCTTTCACAATGAGCATCTTCTATAATGAGTGGAATTGATTGAAGACAGTCAACAATGAGAAAACACTAATAGATTCCAAATGAGAACGGACTGCTGCCCAGTGCAGAGATAAGACTGAACATCTACCAACACAGCTTGTTATATTTTAGAATCACAGTCCCTCACCCAAGAAAAGGACATTGCCACAGAAAATGAAGAGACCAAAGGACTCAACATAGATCAAAAAACATCAAGGAGAGGGGCCAGAGTGAACAGGGGTCATCAACGGGGGTAGAAAACTTTCCAATAACCATTTGCTGATACTGTAAAATCTAAAAAATGAACAAGATTAAAATTATTATTAAAAAAGCTGATAACACCAAATTCTGATAATGATGTAGAATATCCATAACTCATATATTACTAGTAAGTGTATAAAATTAAACACTGACTTTGGAAAACTGATAACTTCTTAAATAAAGTCAAATCTATAACTACCTTATAATCCAGGAATTCTACTGTAAGGAACACATTCAGGAGAAATGAAAGATGTGCTCTGAAAAAAAACTGAACTAGAATATTTATAGCAGTTTTTTACATAACTTCTTCAAAGTAGGAAAGGATCACATGTTCATCCACACCCTCAAATGATAAATAACAAAGAATGCACACTCAACAATATGGATAAATCTTAGAAACATTATGTTAGGTGAACCAGTCAACCACATAAAATGCACATATAATAAAAGATTCATTTAATTCTATTTATTTGAAATTTGGGATCTAGAAAAATTATTTGGTGGTGATAGAAATCAGAATAGGGTCATCTATGGATGTGTGGTAGGGGCTTGACTGGAGAAGTTATGAGGGAACATTCTGGAATCATAGCAACATTCTATATCTTGATTGGGTTGTTGCTTATACTGATAGTTATATTTGTCAAAACCTGTTGAACTGAAAAGATAAGAGCTTTATTTTCACTGTAATTTTTAATTAATAGAAATGATGTGGGATCAAGGCCAAATCTTGGGAATTCTCAAGAAAACTAAAAAGGTCGGTCACTCTAAGTTTGGAGGCTTTTAGCAGAGATGGACAAAGTGACACAAGAGTGCCCATTTCCATTGCTGGTAGAAGCAATGACAAAACCAGTTCACTACTGAGCAGAAAGTACCCTCTTTCCCTGATCCCTGAAGTCCAAAGAAGGGAGACTGTAATGGAGGGCAATTCTGAGGCAGAAGATGCTCATTGGTGATGTGCTGCGTCTCAATTTTCAGTGGGGTCTAGGTAAAGGCATCCTCACCATCAACAAGCAGTTAGTGGACACCTAAGAATTCAGTTCTGACACTAACTACACAGTGATATATTCTAACTCCACAGATTAAGGTCTCAGCCTCCCAAGACTGCCCTCTGCCTCATAAGCCCACTACAAGTCTACCAAGGCTACCATCTGAACTTCTAATGAACCAGCTACAGACTGGAACTCCCACAATCCTATCCTCAAACTTCAGTTGCTCATTGCAGCCCATGCTATTATTTGGACTTTTGATCAACTGGCTGTAAATTAGAGGTTCCCAGGACCTGCCTCAGGTTCAATTGAAAAAACACAGAGAAAACAGAGAACTTCTTTACTTAATAGATCATCAATTTATTAGAAAGGACTATAGAGGATATGAATCAATAGCCAGATGAAGAGAAACACAAGGCAGACTATGGACAAAACCACTGTGGAGCTTCCATGGCCCTTCCAAATCTTCCATTCTCCCCCATCTTGTGTTCACCATCCCTGCCTCTCACAAGTCCCACCTATGGCGCTCCTAGAGAAACTCCATTACTTTTTTTTTTTTTTTTTTTGGAGACTGGGTCTCGCTGCTTTTGCCCGTGGAACCACAGGCTCGCATTGCCCGGGGTACCATGGACTCAAGCGATCCCCAGCTTCAGCCTCCCAGGTAGCTGGGATTACAGGCGTGAGCCACCACGCCCAGCTATTTTTTTTGGAACTAGGTCTCGCTATGTTGTCCTGAGTGGGACTTGAACCGTGATCCCCGGTCCCAGCCGTGGCTTCCTAGACTGCCGTTTACAGGCACGTGCCACTGTGCCCGGCAAAAACTCCATTACTTAGGTAGACTAATTAAATCATTGCCCATCAATTAGAGGATCCTTGGAGTTAAACCATAAGAATCAGATTTTGTGTCATAAACCTTGTTTATATATATAGAAAGAATGAAAACTACCAAGCACTCAGCAGTTTGCCTGATAAAGAAGAAATGGTGGGCACAAAGTTAAGGGTACATGTAGCTAGGAACTTGACAAACCGAATAAAACAAAAAAGAAAAAAACTACAAAGCAGCTTGCTTCACTTATTTCTTTAATTTAATACTCCTGTCAGTTCTCCATCCTTATCTCCCTGTCAAGGAATATGATTGCCATCCTCGCAAGACACCTGATTCCTCGCTCCTTCCTGAACTCCACACACAATGACTGTTCCCAAGTCCTGAAGATACTCCTCTCCTGGACTTTCACACGCTTATCTCTCTGCCCAGTCACACATCTCTATTGAGACCTTTCTATCTTCTCACCCAATGATTGTGGTTGACCTTAACCAGCTTCTTTGACTCTAGTCCTGCCTCCATCAAGTTTACCTCATGTACAGTTGACCTTTGAATGACATGGTGATTAGGGGTGCTGACCCACCTCCCACACAATTTGACTTCCCCAAAGTTTAACTGTTTCCCAGAAACCTCACTAAAAACATAAAGTTGATTAGCACATGTTTTGTACTTGGTAAGTATTATACACAGCATTGGTAAGTATTATGTACAGCATTCCACAATAAAGTAAGCTGAAGAAAAGAAAATGATTTGAATAAAATCATAAAGAGAACATATATCGTATATAGATGTACACAGTATTATACTTTATGTATCAAAAAATACATACAAGTGGACCCACATAGTTCAAATCTGTGTTGCTCAAGGGTCAGGTACAATCATTTTACCTAGTTTCAAGTTCACCACACCATTACACTCAGAAATCTTTCACTATCAGAATTAAACACAATCTTGTTACCCTGAATCTGCTCTCCAGTCCTTCATTTATTAATCTCTGTGCATACCCCATCGCCAGATCATGGCTATGTTTTTTCCACTCTGAGCCTTGGTTAATATTATTCCTCTTGTTTGAACTGCCTTTCATCTCTGTCTACTTTATTCTTCAATGCAAATTTCTTTAAGAATTCCTTCATCCTGCAAGGAAATGTGCTCTCATATACATCTCAGCTGCATTAGCACATTAAAAAAAAATGGAAAAGAATATCGCAATTACTTTCTTTTTTTTTTTTTGCAATTACTTTCTATCTTACTTTACAGTGAAGCCTCTACTTGTATTATCCCTATTATTAGATTGTGAGCTCCTTGAAGGACAAAGTCACATTTCACTTGTCTTTGTAAGCTTATCTGTACTTAATGTATTATTATTATTATTATTTTTGAGACTAGGTCTCGCTATTTTTGCCCGTGGAACCACAGGCTCTTGTTGCCCGGGGTAACACAGACTCAAGCAATCCCAGCCTCAGCTTCCCAGGTAGCTGGGATTACAGGTGCAAGCCACCACGCCCAGCTATTTTTTTGGAACTAGGTCTTGCTATGGGCGGCGGGACTTGAACCGCGATCCCTAGCCCTGGCCGCTTCATAGGCTGAAGCTTACAGGCACGAGCCACCGTGCCCGGCTTATGTATTATTTTAAGAGGAAATTTAATGCATTTGTTGACTTTAATTCTACTATATAAAAACTCTATTTTTACCACTTGAGGTTAGGATTTGTTACTAAAGTTTAGGCTAGAAGAAGATTTTTAAGTGTTTATTGTCTACTTTTAGATAATTGTTTCTACATCCAGTCTGTAAAAACAAAACAATGAGGCCCCGGATCAGGAGGCAAGGCTATGTCATTGAGCACTTCCAAAGTATTCTACATGTGTCATGACCTCAGATAAAGAGATGTTATTTTCTCCTAGGGGAGGGAATGTGGATAGTGAGAGCAGTGTGACTCTTAGAAATTGGGATGCACACAACTATATAATAACAGAAGAATAAACAACCAATTAACAAATGGGCAGAGATCTGGGCAGACCATTCACCAAGAAGAATATGTAGAAGACCAATAGATAGCATGTAAAAATGTTTATCATTGCTTCCAATAGAAGAGCTGTGGGCTAAAATCACAAGGAGATACCATATACTCTCTGTGAGAATGGCACATATTAAAAAGCCCCACAACAACATTAGTGCTGGAGAGGATGCAGAAAAACAGATCCTTATTACACTGTTGGTGGGGAAGTAAACTGCTACTGTTGGTGGGATGTAAACTGGTACAATCATTATGAAAAGCAATCTGGATTTACCTTAAAAAATTAAAAATAGAAAAATAATTCTCAGGTATTTAGCCAAAGAACATGAAAGCATCAGTGACAGATAGATGAATCTATGTATACACACACTCACATATGTGTACATACGCATACATGTACACATGTGTGTAGACATGCACGTGCACATAGGTATATATGTATGCACACATACACACATTTATCTTCTTCAGTACTTATGATAGCACTATATTTACAATAGCTAGGATACAAAAGCAACCTAAATGTCCATGAATAAATGACAGGATCAAAAATACATACATAAACATGAAACAATATTGTTCAGCCACAAAGAACAGTGAATGGCAGTCATTCTCAGTAAAATGAAGGAACTGAGAGAATTATGTGTAACAAAGTCCATCAGAATGACAAAAACAAATACTGAACATTTACACAGCAGAAGACTTTATAAAGTAAAATACAAAAACTAGTGGACATAAACACAGAGAGGACTCTGAGGTTCAAAGAAAGGGAAGGAGAGGGGAAAAGGAAGGAACAAAGCAGTCAGGTTGTAGATTGAGGACAGGCAGATAAAGCAGGTGTTGGGCAGGTCTGACAAAGAGCAGGAGAGAAGGCTCTGAGGGGTGACTGCAGGGACACTACGTCAAGGCTAGGGCAGTAACCATGGCCTTGCTAACCTACTTTAGGCACAGAAACACCTTTTCCTCTGGTAAACTTCCTATTAATAAAATTTTACTGTGTGACTATTTTGTAAAGTTGTTCTTACCAATGTCAGATGGTATAGCCTGAGGGAACCTAAGAAAGGGTGTCACCTAAGCTTGAACCAGGAACTTAAAGAAAGGAGAGCTGGGTTTTATTATAGTAAGAGCAAATGAAATTCTTAAGGGAAAAGTAAACTTTTGGCTGCTGGAGTGTTAGGGCAGAATTGAGGATGCCTTTCCATATCCCTCTGTTTACTTAGAGATTTCTTTCTGGAACTCTTCTTTGATGAAATTGTGGAGTGTTCCAATGTTGTTTAAACAAGAAAGCTGGTTCCTATCCAAGATGCTCAATAAATATTCACTGATTGATTGCTGATAAATGCCCTTAACTCTTTCAAATGAATTAGCTCTGCTTGAATTGAAAGCCATATGGAGCTTCCATCCAAGAAAACTACTTGTCCTTCTGTAGCCAGGAAAATCACATTTGTTCTTTTTGTTTGGATAAACCATGGGCTTTTAACATCTTTGAAACCCAAGCCCTGGTGTCCTTGACAGCATGTTACACACTCTATTAGAATATTAGGGGTCTCTAAATCTAATGAGAAAGGCAGCATTTTTTTTTTTTATGTTTCCACAGCTCTTCAAAGACACATACTTACTTTATTCACATTCTTTATCCAGCTTTCCCACTCTACCAGTTTCTTCTCTTTTAATTGTGGAGAACAGAGTCAGGTACATTGAACAATCTGAGGAACATGGAATTTTATTTAGTCCTCAGTGGGAACTACAGTCCTAGGGGAGAGAACAGGCAGAGAACTCACATTGGAGAGAATCCCTTCTCCCCACTCTTGGAACCAAGTCAGTATTTCAATAAAAACAGTGGTGTTGAGACAAGTTATTTATAAGACATGGGAAGATGCCGATGTGGAGGAACCACCTTGGTTTTTTTTTCTCCAACTTCAGATTATAAGGTACTTTTAAAAACCAAACACTAACATAGCAAAAAAGGTCAGGATAAATGGATAAATATTTTAAAACTGAGATTGAAATCCCACCATGCAGAGATAGCTGCTATTATATACATATCATGCAAATCCCTCTGGATATTTTTCTGAAGCAAACACACACGTATTTTAAAAATAGAGACACACTAATTGCTCTGCCATCTGGGTTTTGTTTTGGTTTTCTTTTTTTTGACATTACCTTGTGTATTTCTTCCCTGTCAATAAATGTAGAGATACACAAACATTTGGAATGACTTCATGTATTTGATTTTAGAAATGTTTTATATTAAGTATGTGTCACTGGATTGAAACAAAGTAACAGTCATTAATATTAATTTTTTGCCTTATTTTATTTTAAATTAGAATCCCAGAGTCTTTGGATGCAATATCTTTATTAATATTTCAGGTAAAGTGTTCTGGCTTTTGAGTAAAATATTTCCTAGTGTAACACAAAATCTCATCACATATCTTTCAGGGTCTTCTTGCCATGCAAGAATTAGATAACTCTAGGCTTTAAAGTGAAAGCATTCAGAGTCCTCCCCACTGTTCCTCTACTTTCTTTCTGTCTTCTGGTCTCTATTTTCAAGCCCATGGACAATTCATTGTGCCACTTCAAGTCATATTTGAACATAAAGCTGGACACAGTTCCTTGTCCGTTTTCTACAAGCAGCACAATACTCTCTGTGTTTTGTGATGCTTAACAGAAGAGTTCAGGTGTTGAAGAAAAGAACCTCATTGTGTACCACTCAGTCTGCCAACCATGTTGTTCTTTGCCAACACGCCCTCAAAGCCCATTCACCAGAGGCATGAACTTCCACACAGTACAGTGTAAACCCCCATCTCCTGTCTCTCTGTTCCTATAGTTGGGGAACTAACCAATATCATGTGGCAAATCTGTTCAGTGCTGCCCCTGGAATTCTAGTGGAGAGAAATAGTAAGGAATTGGCTACCTTTTGCTAGAGCATTGAAAGTTCTTATTCAATGAACATCGAGTTGGGAATTTCTGTAACAGAAAACAGTTTCTAAAGATAGAGTTCAGTCCCTCACTTTGCAGTATGAGAAACTAGAGCCTACAGTGTCAGTTTTGCCAACCACTGGCCTAACATTCCCAGTTTCTTCTTCAGCCAAAATCTTGCTCAGATTTCCAGGTTCCTGGCTTCTTTTCACATTGTTCACAGTTATAACAATACCAGGAGGCCTTTCTCCACAACAGAGAAAACAGGAAGCCCCATCCAACCTCTGTCCCAATGCTTCTGGGTCAGAAAGATCCACAACTAGAAGATGTGGATGAGAGAGTTTAGACTTGGGGGAAAAAAGGTAGAACTAAGAGAGACAAGTTTTCAAAGCAGAGAGAAGAGTGAACTAGTGTTCAAAGCAAGAAGTCTCATGGTGTTGCTGTGACTTTCATTCTGTTCATCTCATAAATCTGTCTAAGCCTTTGTGACCATAAAGATGACCTCAATTTAGGGGATCCTGACCTGGGGTCCAAGATGTAGAGGATTTGTTCCAGCAGTTGCCCTCTGACTTTTTGTACAATCCTTGGAAATTACCTTAACCTTTATTTGTGACCTGATCTCCTCTGTAAAGGGGAGATAATATTACTTGCCTTAATGCAATGGCTTTTTAAAAAAATCTATGTGATTCCCAGGGGAAGCTGTGTTTTAGTCTAGAGGGGAAAATGATACTTTGCCCCTTCTGCAAGTTTAGATAATTATCTGAGATAAACACTGTAATTAAGTTTATTTTTGTGTGTTTAGTACTAGTCACTTGAACAAAATGTAATTATCCCAAGAATGTTTTACCTTTGACTTGTTTTTATCTTGCAACATTATGCATCAAATCTCACAAGAAAAAACTGCTTTTGGAGAAATAAATATGAAATTATGGACAAATTTAACCATCTCCTTTGTGTTCAATTCTGAAATGTACCCAGAATGAACCTGTCTCTCCTGAGAGCCTGTGCCCCAACATGTGGGTCATCCTGGCTATTGACATTCATTTCCATGAGCAGTTTGGTGTCACTAGTTTATTTCTAAGTCAAAAAAATCTGTAACTCCAAATTCAACAACCTCAGTTCTGATCTCTCCAGCAAATGTTTTGCTTGCATCGTATCTGCCTGATGCTATGCCAGGAGGAGTTCATTATTATTATCCCTTTCCCTATATCAAGTCACCCTTTATCTCAATTATTCACCCCAGTTTGACATTTGTTCCAGAACAGTCCCTTTTTCTCACCTAGGATTTTTAGCCTATCAGGAGTTCTTGTTAATTATCTAAAACCTTCCTACATCACTGTCCTACTTCAGTCCCTGTCATCTCTCATTTGAGCAACCACCAATTATTTGTTCAACACATAAATGTCAAGTATATGCTGTAGAATAGGCATCATTCTAAGAACTTGGGGTACAGTTTAAAAAACACAATATTCAAAGTCCTTGGGGTACAGTTTAAAAAACACAATATTCAAAGTCCCTGCTATTGAAGAATTTATATTTTAACAAGAGGAGGCAGAAGATAGATAATTGAGATATTAGATAAATTATATAGTAAATCTAGAAATTAATAATTACTATAGCAAAAACAAAACAAACACATTTAAAAAAACAAAGTAAAGCAGAAGTATTGAGCAGAATTAAAGTAGGTAAACTGTACTTTATCATTTTATAGGTTGACTGGATTAAACCCTTTTAAGAAGATAGCATCTGAAAAAGGCAAGCCATGTAGTTACCAGAGGAAGTATTCCTGGTGGAGGGAAAAGACCCTGGACACATGGCTGGAGTGTTCGAGAAGCAACCTGAAGATCTGTGCAACTAGAGGAGGAAGTTGGGAAGGGAACAGAATGAGGTCAGAGCCCCCTGTACAAACTTAAACTTTTGCTGAGTGGGATACTGAACCTTGTTGGGTTTTGAGCAGAGGATGGTGGGATGTGGACTATGTTCTGAAAGATCAACTTGGCTAAGAAGACTTAGGGAAGTCAGCATAGAAATAGAGGCAGGTAAGAGAGGCAAGTGACTGGGACAGGTTGCAAAGGTAGAAGTGGTAAGAAAGGCAGAGTCTGGAAATATTTTGAAAATAAAATTAATGGAATTTCTATGAAATTATACTGGTTTGTGGTGAGGGAAGCAGGAGTCAGGGCTATATAGGGAGTTAAGTGACCTGAGTGTGTTACCTGCACCTGAGTTCTCCCTGCCCAGTACTCTCTCCCTAAAATATATCCTCCTGCCAGAGTAAACTTCCTCAACTGAAAACCTGATCATGTGAAACTCCTTGAATTCTGAAATCCTTGAATGACCCTTTACCTATAGTTCCTTCATTTCCACAGGATATCTTTGGGATCTGACTAACCTTTATTCTCCAACATTCACTTCCTGTTGTTCTGTCTTATGACAATTCCAAACTCCCTTTAGGGACTGCATTACCAATCAGGATCATGATGCTGACTTTTAAGTGATGCTACTTCATGTTTTCTTACATTGCTTTGGAAGCCCCTTCTCTGCTGATCTATCTGATTGATGGGAACTCAAGTTCTAGTCTAATCTCACATCATCACTTCTAAAGGGTGGGTGGAGAGTTCTTCTACCTTATGTACACTACCTCATAACTTTCATCACATCATGCTGACATATGTCTATAACTGGAGACAAGCTCCTCTCTCCCTCCCCTTAAGCACTCAGTACAGGACCAGACACATAAAATAATAAGGGCTCCCTAAACTGCTCTGATGCAGAACTCCAAAGCTGAATTTGCATAAATCTAAATTAAGCTAAATTCCTTCCCATTCCACAGGTCTCCCAATATCTCAGGAGACAGCATTATCTTTCAACACTGAAAATGGAAAGGGAAAGAGAGCCGGTGAAGTGAGTGCCTCTGGGGTCCACAGACATCCTGTCTGTCTTGCTTCAGCTTCTCTCAGTTTCACTTAAGGCAACCTGGGTGCCAAGCACTCTCACCTAGCTATCCAGGCTACCACACCCTGGACATTCTGTAGTGACTCATATACATTTCACAGTCTTTCTTTGCTGAAAATGAGAAAGCAGAAGCGTACATTTGTTCTTGGCAGTGCTGGTGACTGCCCTGTGCAGGGTAGCAGGGTGACTTAAAGTACAACCCAAGAGAAGCAAAGTGACAGCTCCTTGCAGCAGACATAGGCCCAGGTTGCCTTTGCGGACAAAGTCTTTGGGAGTAGATGGGGTCATTTGTATGCTTTCTATTCATAGCAAATTAGGAATAAAAGAAAAAGATTTTGGACACCAATGCTAAATGGACTGAAGCAGATGTAGGAAGCATCAAACTGGGCCTTTAGGGAGGGAAAAATGAAAGGAGAACCCAAACAAGACATTCCCCACACAGTGAAATAAAGACACTAAGCTGGCTTGCACTGTCCATGCAGTTCTCACTACAGGGGTTCCGGGATGGCAGCCAGGTGCCAAGGCCTAGGCAACTGAATGGTGCCAAGATCATTTGCTGAAAGACAATGGTGGCCCAGCCGATTCCCCAGAGGTCCCGCGAATGTGCTTGGAAGAGCAGAGTCTCTGCACAGCTACACGGGCATAGCTTGACAACCTCACGTTCTTGGTTCTTCAGAAGTATAAAGGCGGGGGGAGGTGTTGGCAAAGACAGTGGATTCAGGACTTTAAAAAAAAATCCCAAATGCCTCGTGATTCTCTAAGTCTTTGGTAAATTAACTTCTATTAGCTTTGTTAAGCCTCAGCAGCCTGGAATTGTCTCCTTAAAACTCAGCCATCTGTTCCCCTCCTGCCCATAACTCTGACCACACACAACATAAAAAACTTTGTTTCAGCAAAAGATGATTTAAAAAATAGGGGGGAAAAAGTGGAAGTGGAAGGGGGGGGGGTCTGAATGAGGAGGACAGTTTCTGAGGGAGTCCTCAAAAAAGTGGATATTTCTGCAAAAGAAGGCTGACCAAGTACCTTATTAATTTCTCCGTGACAGGAGTCAGGACAATGAGCATGTTAGTCAACATGTTGTTGAACAATCAATTAATTAATATGTACTAAGGTGCTTTCAATTGCAAGGTACTAAGCTGGACTCTGTGAAAGAAAAAAGACTTTTCAGAACAGTCCTTGCATTCACAGGAGACAGAAGTGGTGATTTATATCACAGCTTGAGAGAAACATCGGCATAAGAAATACTGCAGCTGCGTCACAGATGTGTGGTAGGACTGCAAGTCCTGTACTTTTTGGGAAGAGGGTGTGAGGGTTGTGAGCTGAAGATATCAAGGAAGGGAATGGGCATTTGGGGAGATGGAAAAGGCCACAGAAGCACCGATGTCATCTTCCTAGTAAAACAGAGAACCTTTCCACAGCACACAACCTCTTTGAAAGCATTTTTTCAAACAGTAATCCATTTCCTCACAAATTGATCCTTTTTATATTGAGGATGCTCTTTTTTCTGGAAAATTCTCCTCAACTTAGAGCTGAAATCTAGCTTTCTTTTGCTTCATTTTCCCCCTTTCAGATAAAGGAGAGCTCTGTGCAACCCCTTGTCAAGCTTTAAGACAACTACCAGCAGCCCCATGTCCACTCCTCTCCAGATCAACTATCCTTCATTCCCCCCCACATGACTCAGAAGCTGGTTACACTGAGGTGGAATCCTCATCAGTCTCTGCTTCTGACCAAAGCCAGTGTCCAGGTCTGAGTGAGCGCATCAGATGTGTTCAGGTCAAACCTCCTATAACCAGAACTGATGACTATGACCTCCCAGTTAATACAGCTACATGCCCCTGTAGGTTTCAGCAGGATGTTGCATTGTAAGTGACAACCTTGCAACCAACTGAAATAATCCCTTTGTCTTTTCCACCTAAACGTGCTGATAAGCCAGGTGTTCCTGCTTGAACTGAATGTCAGGAATCAGCAATTTGAAGAACAGTGAAGGCATCCTAGATGAAAGAAGAAACTAGGGCAATATGGTGTTTGAGGAATGCTGTGTGATCACCAGATGTCAAAATTGACTATGATGCTCCAGTAACCCAAAGTTTGCTATCAACGTAGATATTGAGTCAAGCAGAACAGAGAAACACAGTCATGGAAATTAAGTATGTGCTAAAGATTTCCTTTCAAACAGAAGGGCAAGTATGAACTGTTCAATATATCTGAAACATAAATGTTACAAACAAGTGTTAGTTCAATCAAAATTTATAAGACTACATGGTGCTAGAAGATTTGACTATACATTTGTTTGAAATGATGATTCAAGGCATTCTTTTGTTCACTCTACACCCAAGTAAATTTTTACATATATTAAATATCCACACGTTATATCATATAAATGTGTATTTAAAAAGACAGTTTTTCTGGCAATGCAAAGAATCTTCCTAAGAAAAAGAAAAAAATATTATATAAGGCATTCTCTATTGCAAAAGGCATTTGTTTTCCTAAATATTCAAGAATATAGCCTTGTTGGTATAAAGAGGGTTAATTTGTCTTTCATTCATGAGACAGTAAACTGCAAAAGGAGGGGATGATTTCCTTAGGACAAAAAAAAAAAACAAAAACAGGTAGATTCTCAAAGTATTAAGAAAATCTAAAATATGATTTTTACTAAAACTTTGCAGATTGCAATTTTGTTTCTGTTGATGGCAGGTGACAGCTGGTTGGTATGCTCAGCACACAGCAGAAATCAAACACTGAATACCAGTGCTTGAAGCAGGGAAAGACTTTAATATCTGGCAGGCTCGAAGCAAGATGCTAGCAGTCAATCCTTAAATTCACCACCCCATCAAAGGCCACAACTTAATATTTATAGAGAGGCTTTTATGTAGAAAAGCAAGGAAACTATGGAGTCATTTGGGGTGGGGGTGATGGTGCCAAATAGTTTGGAGGGGATAGGGAAGGGGATCCATGCTTGCATTCACTGTGAATTTAGGGACATGCAGGAAAAATGGCCAGGGAGTTAGGAGCCTGGGTTTTTTCATCTATGTAAGAGCAGCTGTAATGATTTGCTGGTTTCCAGAAGAACAAATTAGTCCTTATCTCAAAGCTCAGCATTCTTCGATCTGCAAACAGAGAGAAGTAAGTTAATTTATGTCCAGAGGCATGATGGTGGACGGAGCTTTACTTGAATCATATAGATTACCCTCACCTGTGCTGGGTTTGTGTTGCTTGCACTCAGTTTCATTTCTGTGCTACTAAGATTTCCAAATCCGGACATGTACCCAGCAATCCCATTCTTGGGCAGCTATTTAAAGAATAGGAGACCATCAACATAAAAACCCATAGTTTTACAGTGTTCTTATAAGTATTATTTACAATGGAATATAGAGCAGCATAAATATCTATTAATGGATGACTGCATTGAGAAAATGTGGTATAGACATACAATGGTGTATTATATAGCCATAAGAAAGGATGAAATGTAGCCATTTTCAACAAAATGGAATGAACTTGAGAAAAGGGTGTGCAGCAAAGTAAGTCAGAATGATAAAAACAGATACTAGACATTTATACAGAAGAGATAGTGATAGTGTAAAACATTTTCAAAAAGCAGTGGACATTAAAAGCATCCTGAGGGTTCTGAGGTTAAACGGGAAAAGGGAGGACAAGGGCCAGGGATACAAGGGATACATACATACATACATACATACATACATATATATATACACATTTCATTACATTTGTGGCAGAAAAATGGCAGACTTCCAAGGCCCCTGTGTTGTATCAGATTTATATGAAACACCCACTTTCACTAAACTCTGTACAAATTTTTCTTGCAGAGAAGCTACCACATGTCTCAGTGCAGCTAATAAACTTAGGAGAAGTCTTGGAGGTAGGGAAAAGAACCACATACCAACACGGGGAGACGGTTTCCCAGAGTAGTGGGAGGGAGGATTTCAGCATGAGGAAGGAAAGTGAAAATGATTGAGTGAACTAATGAATGAGAGCCAACCCTTGTAGGACTTTTTCAGCTTTGGGCCTTGAATTGGGTGGCTAGGAATCTATCACAGACCTTAAGAAAAACCTGACATCCCAGACACAATCAGGCATGTGACAAATGAACAGGCATGTGACAGGCATGTGACAAATGAACATTTGCATCCATTCATTGTCTAGATTACTAGTCTTTCCCCATGCTCTCACCTGTGACATTATAGTCTGTGCTGTCACTCACTGAGAGGCCAGTCACTGAGAAAACTCATATTGAAAATGACCCTCATTACAAACACAGAGGCAATTTCTTATGAAACATACTGAACAAGAAGAAATCATGAAATACAATCATATAAATAACAATTTTGTCTCCTTGTATCCTGTTATAACCCTGCCCCTGGGATAAAACCTTAATTCTGGCATATTTTGATACCTCTTAAGTAAAAGTTCTTCATTCACTCTAAGACACAAGTGTAACTTAATAATTTAATGTGTCTAGCCCCAGGTAATAAACTTCAGGCATATGTTATTAGTAAACCTTGTCTCCCCAGTTGAGACCTACTGTGAGCTGTCAGGAGAACTGCAGTGGGACATGGGGAAGAATGGGATCTTCTCTCTTTCCTGTTCTCCCCTCAGCACACACACACACACACACACACACACACACACACACACACATACAAGCTTGTCAATCAAGATATGGGGAAGGGAAAGGCCTAAGAGGAAAGAGGATCTGTATTGGCTCAGTACCTTGCAATACTTGTATATATTTGAGCTGCCTCTTTGATTCTTTTGCCATTTTATGACTTTGAGGCTCTGACTTTGATTCCTATAATAATGTTCCATAGACCAGGTCCTCCTTTTCAGCTCTTGATTTTTACTGGTGCAGATCACATAGCATCTCACTGTTGGTTTCCTTCTCCATTGGATGTATCTCTCCCAGGGTTTTGGGTGGGTCCAGGTCAAGTCCTTCTCCCCTAGCACCTCATGCCTAGGTCCACAGTAAATACACATCCCCCCTTAACCCCACCACAATCATTCCAGGCAAAATGCAGAGGTTCAGGGCACTCCCAAGACAGCCTGGGGCTCACAAATCACCTTATACTTCACCAGACATCTTTCTTATCTTTAAAACCTTCTTAAAGCACAGGCAGCATTGGGTTCCATACCTCTACAGAGTAGTTATCACACCATAGCCTCCAACAAAGGTCTAATTTCCATCCTCTACCATCCAAAAGACCCTTCCTACTCCTCCCTTGCACTTCTATTCCTTTGCCCTCTGGTAGTCACCATTCTGTTGTTAGAATCTTAAGGTTTTTTTTTTTTTGGCTTTTTTATCATTTTTTTAAAATTTATTTATTTATTTTATATATAAATTTCACAACTTTGTAATCTCAAGGGTTTGCCCCCCCTCCCTCCCC
>PVHY01015633.1:18336-35686 GCA_004024945.1 Uropsilus gracilis | reverse complement strand
AAAAAAAAAAAAAAAAAAAAGGAGCTATGTTTGGAACCCCCTAATCTCCTTCCCACTTATAGATGGGAAACTGATGTCATAGAAGTTATTTGCCTCCAGTCAAATATGATCTTTTGCCCCTGTGTTAATCTGAGAACTAAAATCACTCCAAACCACAAAGCAGTTTCATTTTTCCTTGTAAAGATTATCTGTCATCAGTGGAATTTTATTCAGTGATCAAAAAAGACAAGCTCATGTCATTAGCAGCAACCTGGATGGAGCTGGAAGGGATTATGCTAGCTGAAATTATTCAGAAGGAAAAAGACAAATACTGAATGGTTTCACTTATATGTGGAATACAGATAAATCAAACAAAAGGACAATAGATAGTTAAAACTAACAAGTCAATCATAAAACTGAAGCATACAGCAAAGAAGGGGGAGTGAGGGAGTGAGGTAAAACAGGGAAAGGAGGAACACAAGGGAATATGGTAATGGGCAAAAAAGGTGATGAGGAGGTGGGAGAACTATAGGGACTGCAAAACGTAAGAAAAAATATCTTTTTAATAAATAATTTGAAATCAGTGATAGTATTGGGTAATAACCCTGAAGAATAAAATAGATACCCATAAAAATATTCTTATCTGTTATCAGTTTAATATTAAAATTAACACTATTCAAAGAGTACATTTTTTAAATCATAATTTTAAACTATATAGGTAGCAGATTTAATTGTAGGGTGGAGAGCACACTTAGGGTTGATGTTCATGTGCTTAGTGGAGCATTTGTATTTTCTCATGAGTGGGATCTTGGAGTAGATAAAAGGGAGAAGGGGTCTAAATGAGGACACATCTATAGAGAAAAGGAAAGAGGCCCTATAAAGAAACAGTACAGAAAAGGATTTTTAAAGCTTGGGCAGGAAAAGTATTTAGGGGTTGTTTAAACTCAAGTGTGTCTAAGAGGTTTGCAATTAGTCCTACTTCACTGAGTACTGGGAAGTAAAATAGAATCATTAGGTTTCAACCCAGCACTGCTGTTGGTTTTGGATCTGTTTCTGTTTTTGACTGTGCTTTCTAGAAAATTTTCACATTTTTAGGAAAGATAGAAGACTGATTTAATAAAACACACAGAAAGAATGACTAGAGTATAAAAAATGTGAAATTACATGATCAATGATTGATCTATTTAAATAAGTTATGCATTTGGATTATGAATCCTTTCAGAATTTAGTGAAATTTTGGATTCATGTTCCATAAAAGTTAGTATTTAAGAAATTTTCATATGATGCCGATTCCTGAACCCTATGTCCATGATTCTCTGGGCTAAATATATTAGGATAAGTACAGACAATAGCATAAAGAGTTAGAATGATCACTTTCATCTTCTATGTATTGAAATGGAAAAATGAATGTCACTGATCATAAAACAGTATTATATAAGAGTATTTATAATATGCATATGGAAGTAGTATCAAACCTTTTATTTAATGCATATTCCAAGTACTAATATAATGCCCACAGTAACCTGATTAAGTAAAGTTTTGCAAATGAAGAAACAATTAAATTGTTTGCCAATAATCCTGTGGTTAGGTGTGGGCAATTTACAAATCCTGAGGACATACACAGACTTGAACTGGAACCATATTAGGCCATACTTAGAATATGCAGTACTTAGAACAAGACCAGGTGCACTGCAGCAGGTCAACAAAGATGTGAAGACTGAGTAAATGAAAATAAAATGTTAACAGTAGTTATTTATGATGACTGAAGATAAAAGGGTTCTGTTATTTTCTATGACTTTTTTTTATTATATATTGGCAGAACACTATTAGCATGCAAAATTGTTTTGATTTGTTCTACTTTTCACCTCCCATGTACCTAGGTGTGGTCTTGAAACTAATTCTTACCAAGGACTGTAGGTGGAAATAATGTGTCACCTTCAATCTGAGGCAGTTAAGTCACAAGAATTCTTTCAAGCAGGCTACCGTAGTGATGTGAGATATTCAGCAATGTGGCCAAGATGTATTTGCTCTGTGTGACCTCATAGGGCAAATAAAAGTGTATTTCAGGCTGTTATATTTACCTGAAATATATATTTTCCTCAAATGTCTTATAATATCCTGAAATAATCTTGTTTAAATATTTGTTTACTATTAGGTATTTGTATTTTATTGCTCTACTAAAAATAGCGGTCTCCTGAGAACATAAAGCTTGTCTGTCCTGTTCATTGTTGCATCCCCAGAACCTAAAACAGTGATTGTCACATAAGAAGAACCCCATCAATAGTGAACTAAGTGAAAAATTATTATATATTTTTAAAATAATATATTTTTATTGAATAAGTTTTGTTTATCCTTGCCTTTTGGGTGTTCCTCCCCCTGTCCCCACCCACTCTCCTGGTCTCTCCATCTTTTCTTTCACTGCCATTCATTGCTTAATTTTTAGTCCCTTGGGTTCTTCCCTTTCTTTCCTGTAGCAATGTCCTTTTGTCTGGTGTGGACGTGGTTTCTTGGGACACAGTGGCCTGTGCTTAGGTTTCCAGTATCTTTTTGCTGCTGGCCACCAGTTCACACATGATTGTGTTCTTTCAGTTCCTCTTCCTTCTTTCTGGTTAGCTGCTCCAATCCATCTTCTGTCATATTTTGCTCCTTCTTTGTTTTGTAGCTCTGGTTGCTGGCATTGGGAACGTTTCTCCCAACCACAGTTTGTGCACCCATTTTTTTGACTGAGATAGGCCCTGGCAGATGGTTGGTCAGGTTCATTGTGGGGCCACTGCCCATCTCTGTGGCTTTCTTCACCCCCTAAAGTGGGAGGGTCCTTTGATCATGCTGAAGGCATTTCTGTATGGGAAATTCCATTCCCATTGTAGATCACAGTGGTTGTATTTCTGAGGTAGTTTGTCTTTATAATCAGTCTTATAGTCCTGTGTCCCATGGATCTGACATGTTCATTGTTCCAGAATACTTCTTTGTTTTTCACCTCTGTATTTGTGTGCAACTGTTGTTGAATCACTGATGTAGTTGCTTCTGGTAAGGGTTGACTGGATTTGGAGAAGACCAGAGGGAATGACCCCCACCACCCACTACTCCATGCCATCCCTAGCCACTTCGTGGTACGGTGACCAGGGGGTGCCCCCAGTCGCTCCCTGTCACTCTGGCAGGTGGCAGGGCCCCCTACATTGCATTCCCCGAACCCCAAAAGGAGCCCGGCAGACTGGATGACCAGGCTAAGTGAAAAATTAAATGAATCCCTCTAGGAACTTGGACAAAACTGGAAAGCAGTGATGAAGTTTTCTATCAGCATTGGAAGAGGGTACTCTTTTGGGGTAAGAAATCATTTTGAAGATTCCAACAGACCCAGACTGGGGGACGTCACAAAGGAGACACCATGTGGTATCATTTATGTATGTATGTATGTGTTTACATACATACATGTATGTATATATGTGTGTGTGTGTTTACACCACACTCAGCTATGTTTTTGGAACTAGGTCTCGCTATGTTGCCCCCCTATTTTTGCCGAGCTATTTTTGCCCAGCTATTTTTTTGGAACTAGGTCTTGTTACGTTTCCCCCAGCAAGACTTGAACCGTGATCCCTGGTCCCTGCCACGGCTTCCTAGGCTGCCGCGTACAAGCATGTGCCACCATGCCCGGCCTGCCATGTGGTATCTCTTAAAGGGATGCAATTCACAGTTGCCACAGGAAGACCCAGCAGGAGCACTGCTAATAACTGTCTCTGGAAGCATTGTGTGATCTACCAGGTAGGCTATTGGTTTAATTACTATAGAAGACTTAAAATAACAGTGGCTCAAACTAGATTATTTCTCTCTTCTATAAAGTGCAGCTAATAAGCTGCTCCCCTTCAAGGGATGATCTGGAGACCCTGATTCCTTCTGTTCTGTTGTTCTGCCACCTTTCAGGGTATTGTCCTCATCCATGTAATTGAATACCTATCACCACATCTGCATTCCAGCCTCAGAAAGAGGAAAAGATGGAAGAGGATCATGCAACTTATTTTTAAGGATGTTACAGGAAGAGGCATATATACTAAGACCATATGTAGGAATTTAATCTAATGACTATACTTAAGAATAAGCAAAGTTGGATTATGTCATCTCTAGATGGACAAGCACATTCTGTGCTAAGACAGAGGGAATACTATCATTCAAAAGAAGAAAGGTGGATACTAGAGAGTGACTGGCAGTCTCTTACCAGTGAGGAATTGTTGCTAGTCAGCCGCGAGGAGATGGAATTGTCCCGAGGTGGAGGGCAAGGATTGAAATTCAAGCCAAAAATACTCCAGCAGAAGGGCTCACAGGCTTTCTCTGAACTGTGGCCTCAAATTTATTTAAAACCAGACTTTTGTAGAAAATATGAAGCAATCAGTAACAAAGAAAGTTTTGATTCAGGATTACATGGTTACAAGCATATCTTTACCAGGAGACCAGCTAAAACAAGTACTGTCTAAGCTTTTCAAATGTGGCCAAAGTGTGACCTCAAAGAGGTATTTTACAAAGTTTGTTCTGTAGACAGTCAAGGAGGACACTTTACTTTTCCCTCCATATCCATTCGACAAACATTCAGTAGTTTATCAGAGCAGGCCAGAAATGAAGTAATGAGAACACAGCTCTCCACAAGGAATTATCATGGCTAAAACTGAGTCTCCTTGTCTAGCCCTTCTCTTGAGCAACTTTCTTGAAGTAATAGAAGGTTAATAGGTTATTACTTGCTTGAGCAGATTGTAATCTTTGTTTGTAAACAATGTACTTCCATCTTGATAGTAAACTCTATTGTCTTCCCAACTTGCATCTTTGGTTTAGACAAGTAACCATAATGGAGAGACCCATGTACCAAGAAACTGTAGAGGGTCTCCAGGCAATTGTCACTGTACTCAAATCCTTAGTCCAATAGTTCACAAGGAACTGAATCCTACCAACAACCACTTAAGTCTGGACGCAGATTCTTCACTCCTCACAGTTCACATGAGAGTCTTCTGATCAACAGTTTAACTGAGAGACCATGTAGCAAAGACTACAACTTCAACTAAGCTGTGTCCAAACTACAGTAAGCAGAATCTGAGAGAATGTGTCTTTTTTAATCCTCTTCAAATTTGTTGGTTCTTTTTTTAACATAACAAAAATTCACTAATTCATAGGCACCTTTGCTAAGACTATTGTTAAGTGCCTTGGATCTAGTCTTTTTTAGGAGCACCATAGCTGTCCCTTCTGAGTGATAGTTCTCTCATACCCCCCAGATCTATCAATCTTCCACACAACAGACACATACCACTCCCAAAACTCTCACTCAGACATTCTCTCTACTTAAGGCTGGCTTCCTCCACTCTCAGCCCTGAGCTTTGGGTTGTTTGCTTATTTTTGCCTTTGAATAGTCACATAACATCATTTTCCAAGTGAGTTTAGATTTTGATAACAACAACAATAGCTAGGAAGGTTGTGGTAGAGGAATCTTTAAAAGCTAGAGTAGGGAGACTTGGGGGATATAAAAGAATGACTACTAAGTCTTTGGGAAGTTGATACTGTCTCAGAAAAGCTGGTGTCTTCAGGAGATTGATGTAGCAGAGAGAGACAGTAGCTACTAGGGTAACAATCACCTAGAAGCAGAGAGCATCTATCTGGTCTCTAGCCCTAAGGTAATTCTTAGATAACTGATGGAAAGGGCTGATACTAGTCAAAACAATGGCATACTTTATTATACCAGCACTACTTATACTACGTTATATTCAACAAAAATATTTATTGACTGTGTGCTATGTATCAAGCACTGTGTTATGTAACAGGCACTATATTATGCTTTGGTAAACAGTAGTGAATATCTCTTGCTCTTTCGGTGCTCCCAGCTATGGCCTGTTGACTTTCTGTCTCTCCTCCCAGACTATGCTCCACAAAGGCAAAGACTTCGTATGACATTTTCATGATGGATACTCATACACTTTGGCATCTGTAAAACATTTAATAAATACTTGTGTAATAAATGAAACTGAAAGGCAATGGAATGATGAGGGAATATCATGGAAGAGGTTAAGAAGCTAGAATACAAAGTCTCTAAGGGCTAGAATTTCATTCACTATTCAATTTCCAATGTCCAAATGTGCCTGCTACACAGAAAACACTACAGAAATTTTTGTTAAAGAGATAACTTTCAAAGAGTGTCTGCATTTCTATGTGTGATCTGAAATGTTTATATTACTTTTTCATTTAGAAGTCTTATACATAAAAAAAAAGCCCTATATGATCATTTACAATAAAAGTCCTTGGAAGCATTTAATTTATTCACTGATATTCCCTTATGGATCTAATGGTAGAAAAATGTTATGTTGTCGTGCATAAGGTAACCCAGTTGCAAAGAGTTATAAACGACCATGAGACTAAGGTGATTATGGGGTGGGAGGCATGTCAGGGAGTGTTGGCTGCTGGTTCTATGGGTTGGAACATGCTGTTCCTCAATTGCTCAATTTTCTCATCTGTACAACAAAAAGCTTTGAGTTGTTCAATTCTGAGATCATTTCAGTCATAAAACTTAACAGCTTGTTGGTTGTGAACTTTCATAGAAGGATAGCACAGAATGAAAGATGTAGAAAATACCTGTTTAATTAATTTTTTCTGACTTTAGTTGATAATTTAACTAATTTTAGTTGAGAATTTAGGGAACACAAGTGACCAATCAGCAATCAGCATCTTATTCTTACATTTTGATGGGAAAGATCAATAATTCTCTAGTTTTTAGTTTGGTAAATAGCACATCTAAGGCATCTTTCCTTCTTCAGAACCTGGAATGTACTATGTCTCTGGTCTCAGCATGTGAGCTATCAACTTTTTTAAAAAGAAGCACTAGATATGCCTCTATTACCTAAGCACTTGCTACTGTCAAGATACTTAGAACTTCCCCCACTAACTGAGTTTTTTCTTGGCAAAGGAATATTTCTCTAATGTTGGACTTCCAACCACTCCATCACTGGGGAAGTGATGATATTCTCAGGCCTTTCTGAGCCCTGATTAATTAGCAGGTCTAGGAATGTAACCCTGAAGTTTGCCTTTAAAAAAGCACCCCAAGTAAAGTTGAGAGACAGTCCTTTGGCACCTTGGGGTCAGTTTTTCTGATGCTACTTTCCTGGAGTTTTCTACCACCACTCTTTGGAATCCTCAACCACATCTCCCTTTTCTAGACAATGTGCTTATGTTTGATGTATCATGGATAATGATGGTTTGCTGATCAAGCGAGCATTCAGTTTCCTCTTCTGTTGAATGAGACTATCAGACTGAATGATTTTTGAAGCTCTCCACCAACTAGACTTGATTGTAGAGAGAGCAGGCTGTTTAATGAGAAATCAAAAAACAGGGGTCATTTTCATTGAGACTGCTCAGACATAAACTGTTTTTGAAAGAAATTTTATAAAATAATGTCCTAGTGTATGAAAGTCCTGAGATGAGCCTTGTGCAAAAAGACTTCATGGAAAAGGGGGTTGGGTTAATGAGGACAATGGTGAAACTACAGGAAGCGAAGACTTCAGGTCTAGATAAATATTTATAACCTCTTAGGTTTTAGCCTCTAACTCTAAGCCCCAGATCTCTGCACTTTCTTATTAGTAGTATTAAAAGGTTATTTTAGGGGTGGGAAAAAGGTTATTTTAGCACAACAGAGGCTTGAAGCCACTGTGCTTGAGGTTTAGAAGTATTGTCATTGTGCAGTTCTTCATCATGGAGCACACACATTTTTCTCTTAGTGGTGGACTTTATACATGTCCTAAAGTAATTAGTTATTAATCATCCAATGACACTAAAAGACCAAACCTCTCACTTAGTTGAGTATTCCTTTTAAGAAAACAGATGTTGCTAAGTCTCTGATCCATTTTATGAAGAAAATTCTACCAAGACATGAATTATGATTTATGATGCAAACCATAAATCTTCCCTTTTTACTAAGTATAATCAAAGGCCAACGGTCTATGTAATTGTATAACATGCTTACAACAATCACTCTTTAATTAGATTACTGTTGTTTTCTCATCAGGAGAAAGAAGATTCTCAGCTAGGTTTTCCAGTTAGGTGAGGAATTTTGCCAAATGACCTATCCTTTCTCCATTCCCCCAGAATAACTTTTGAGAAATGTTTAGGCTAAAATTTGCTCCTTTTCCATAGGTTAATCTTATATATTACTAAATATGGAATTTCCTAAACCTACAGTTCTCAAATCTGAGTGTGCCTGAAAGACATTAAAACACAGACGATTGCATCCTTTTCCCAGAGTTTCTGATTGGTGACTTAGAATTGGATGGAAAAGTTTGCACTTCTAACAAGTTTCCAACTGAACCTATGCTAGAACCATACTATCTTGTACCCTCAGCTCCAGGTAAAAACCCTAACTGAACTCTGAATGTTACAGGTGCATTCAGAAACAAAAACAATGTGGATTGTTTTTGACAGCAGAATACCCACATATTTGACAGCAGCATAAAATACATTATCACCATTTCACCTGAAGGAATTTGAAACCTTTTGTTTCTATATGAACTTTGTTGGTCACTTTTAATGTATGTCAGGCCTTGAATTACATTCAATAATGTAAATATCTTTTCTCTATGACAATAATGTAAATATCTTTTCTTTATGAGTTTGTTGACTGAATTTATCTTTGAATCCTCGTTGTCCTTTACCACTTGCAGACATCACATAATTGGTGAATTCAATTTAGCTATATATGTGTATTTTGAATATTTTGTACCTAGCTTTTAATTTCTAGTAATTATAAATAATAAATACTGAATTAAGCAAGCAGCTCACATATTAACTTGACTAATTTGAGGGTGTGGTGGGGAAAGATTCCCTTTAACTTAGGCCAAAATTTGTAATTCTGATAATTTTATCTACTTTTTTAATAGAAAAATTACCTCTACTATTCAACCTTGCTATTTTACTGCAAAATTTCCTTACATAGAAGCAGATCTTGTGGATATACATAGATGTACATAACCATACAACCCTTATGAGGATCAACATAGCCAGAAGTGTTATTTTCAAAAGCAAATATTAAGATCATATGATTACATGAAGCTAACTGATTTATCCTGGTACATTTAGTGCCCCTTAAGACCTTTAACTATTTAAGAGCAAATTATATTCAAAATAATTAGATTTCTGAAATCAGATGCCAGAATGTCAAGCATATTCATACTACTCTGGCATTTTTAGTAGCCATAATAAAAATATAATTGAATTTGAATTTTTTGGTTAACAGCTTTTAAATTTGAAGCATTTAAGTTGTGGAAAAGATCATAAAGATCATAAAAGTCCAAATACCCATCCAAGTCAAATATCTATTCCACAGCTGCCCTATAGCCTGCTCATATCCATATTAATTAAAACAAACAAACAACAAACAAACAAACAAAAAACCAACCTGGGGTGAGAGAGACACTCTTCTACCTAAGAATCTGTTCCACTTTTAAAAAAAGACTAAAATCTTTCCCTATAGCTTCTACCCAAAGGCTTGTGCTTTAATCTATTTAAGAAGATCTTATTTCAACAAGAAATTCCAAATATGCATTCTTCATGCTTAGGTTATTCCTCATTGTCATGTTATTTTCCATGATCTGTATCCCTTTTCCTAACCTATTAGATGCCCCTGCTACAGAAGTAAGGGAAGAGCTACAGTTGGACAGCTTCCAGCTACTAGCTGCTCAGGGCACACTTGGCTTGCTTTGACAAACTTGAGTCATGATTGATGAGAGGAGTGTTTTTGTCCTAGAAAACAACTTAGCAACTTTCTATTCCAAACCCAGACTCAACACAAAATTTGTAACCACAATGATTTTCTTGGTAGTTGCCTGTGGTACTATGGTGAGATGACTTGGACTTCATCAAGGATCAGAGGAGAATAAAGGCTTTGAGAGAAAGAAGCAGCTCCATCAAATATAATAATCTCAATAAGGAATATAAAGTTAAATTCTTTTAAGTCTTAGTTCATATCCCTTTCATTAAAACTTGAGCTTAGTAAATGGAGGTTTAGTTTACAGATTCGGGTAACCTGCTTTCTTGTATGCATTTTGCTAATTAAAATCTGTACAACCTGGGAGTATCTCAAGCAATAATCCTCTATTTTATTTTCCCATTTATTTTTAATTGTGATGGAAATATTTTCCCACTGTTGTTCACAATTCTACAGTAAATATCAGCCATGTACTGCATAAATAAAGCATGATTTGAATCTTTAAATAAAACTATAATTTAACTTATTCAAATGTAAAATTTAGATAACAGAATATAGATATATTAAAATATGAAAGATTTAAAACAACTACTGTTTAGAATCCTTAGTTTTGCATTATAGTAAGTAAAATCAAATAATAGTATAAATGGTTCAAGAAAAGGAAGAGAGACAGATGACACATGTTCCCATGTCAATGATGAACATGATTATATAGAAGACATGATATTCACAAGTAAGGAGACACAGAGAGTAGAAAAAGAAAACAATATATAAAAAACTAAAACTCACAGAGAGAAATAAGTTTTCTTGGTACCGTAAGTAGACTTTTAGGAAATTGCCACCAAACAATTTTCAAATTAGTACACATTCCCAGCCAAAAATAGAAAAGAGGATTTTGTTTTGTATTTTCTTCCTGGTTTTAGGTTATGACTGAATAGTTTAATTTTATGTTTAAAAGTCAGATAACATCTAGATAGCTTAGAGTTTACACAATTTTAGCATTTTTTTGAAGTCAACTAATGAAAAAATGAATAGATGAATAGTTTTGCTATAAAATAAACTTCATAATAGGCAAACTGTGTTTTCATCAGGCTAAACCAACTTTTTGAAAGTGAAAGCTGCAGATTTTCCATGTATCAGGAATTTAATTTTGCTGTTAGATAAGCAACCAAACAATTTTAGTTAATGTAGTTTATGATGCATTCTGCAAAAACAACTATAGCTCACATGTATGGGTTGGGTTATGAATTAAGTGTCAAATATCCCACTGGGGATTATACTGAAATATAATAAAAAAATGTAAAGGGATCAAAAAAAGTAACGCCTAGAATCATCAAAATATCAACACAGAAATGTACACTATATTAATCATCAGGTGCAAATCTTTGATTGGTAATAAGCTGTAAAATAACTGAAAAACTATCAAAATATTCTAATGGCTCATTGCCACTTGTCTACATCCTTCTTGAATGATACTTATGAATCACAGTAAGGGCTATTATTTATTTTATAATGTCCATAATTAATTGAAACATTGAAGATTTTTCAAAAGAACTCAAGGGAGGAGCAATTTTCATAAAGAGCTTTTTCTTTGAGACCAGATCTTGCTATTTTTGCCTGTGGAACCACAGGCTCACATTGTCTGTGGTACCACAGATTCAAGCAATCCCCAGCCTCAGCTTCCCAGGTAGCTAGAATTACAGGCATGTGCCACCACGCCCAGCTATTTTTTGGGACAAGGTCACCCTGTGCTGCCCCAGGCGGGATTCGAACTGAGATCCCCAGACCCTGCCGAGACTCCATAAGCTGTTGCTTATTAAGCATGCGCCACCATGTCTGGCTAAGATCTTTATGCAGAATTGTGTTGAGTTCAAATGCCACAGAGCAAAATTTACAATTTACATAAATAGAATACCACATTAATCATTTTAGTGGCCTAATAATGAAATATGTCCTTTTGACCCAATTATTTACCATTTTCCCTTTTTAGTGTCAAACTAAATATGTACCTCACTATTAATTTACCTGTTTCTCTTTACAATTTTTTGGTTTTTTTTCCCCCTGGTTTATAAAACCATGCTGCTCATATTCTCATTTCAAAGTTATCTTGGATCTCATACTCCACTTAAAGTTCCCCTCTATCCTAAACTAGAAGAAGGCAATATTTCATAAAACACTAATATGACTTATTTTGATTGACCCTCAATTTGGGAGGTTAATAAACCATAATTACATTCACTATCAAACAAACTTGAGTATTGAATTTGATTCCATAACACAGACCATTTCCCAGTGAGTTTGTCAATTGACCTCAACTTTAACATGATAGTGCAATTAAAATCGGTTTGCAATTTTAGTCTTAAACAATTTACTATGTGTTTACATGAATTGAAGTCACAGTCACTGCTACAATAATATTCTGTGAAATAGTTAAGACAAGTAAAACACTTAAGACAGACACTTTTAAGTTGGTTACTAAAAACCATACAATATTAGAATAGAAATACAGCAAAAATTGGTGCGAAAACCTGCCTGTTCTACATATGTCAGTGTTAAGTAGGTTTCCAAAAGAGGGATGCTCATCAAGGAGATTTTTTTTTAATTGGTACGTTTTGTTTGATTAATTTAAACCAAAATTATTTAAAACAATAAAGACAACTGCTTAAATAAAGGTTAAACTTTAACTGAAACCAGAATAGACTAAAAGAGAAGTGAGACTACAATTATATTTTCACTACAATAATTTACTTTCATTCATTACCAGAACTACTACAAATTACTGGTCAGTTAAAGATAAATGTCCACAATTTTCCCTTGGGATAAAGAAAACTATGGAGCATGTTAACAAGAACAGAAACATAATTCCATGTTACCTAAGTTAGTGATAACACAATTTCTCCATGTTCTAAGTGTCTGGTCAAAATGATTCATTTAACAACTGTTAAATTAAAAATATCCAGATTCATGCTAATTTTAAACTTTTTCACTTTTGACACTACTCACTATATTTTTTTGCTACCAATATAGATGTTTAAAAAAGGTAAAATGTCTACTAACATGGGAGGCAATGAAAATATATTCTCAGTAAGTTTTTAAAACTTAATTGAATTGTGTACTTTACATAAAATTTTAATAAACAGTTGATAGTTTAACTTTTTTTTTTGATGCTAGCAAAACTCCAAATGAAAAATGAATTTTACTTTTCATTTAGTAGTACTTTGTTTCTGACTTCTTTTGAGCTTTATAAAATTTTCTGCTAAGTGTGCTTAAATATACATTTGTGCGTAATATTTCCCGCATATTAATTTAATTAAAAATAATTGTTAGCAAGTCCCAAATGGTACTTTGGCTATAGTTTTATGAGTTAAAGCATGCAACAGCAGTTCAAGTTTTAATAGCTTATACAATCAAATACATTTCTGCATCATCAAACTTGCATTTATGATCAATTATTACCTTACTTTCCAGCATAAATAGGAAACGTTTTCCTACACTTGGATAATAGTATCACAATGCTGTAGCTTCTTAGCTTCCACTTGGATAAACTTTTTTTTCTAAAGTAATTGGAACACAGATCTGCAGAGGAACAGTCTTTCAGCTGTACCAAGCTAGCCTAGAGACTGTACTGTAAAAGTAGTACCATACTTTTAAGAGTCTCAGATTCAGTTAAGTGAAAATGTAAAAAAAATTATTGTCAGCAAAAGACTTTGTTCTGCGTCTTAAAAATTATAGTACTGCATTTTTAGGTAACTTCTATGTATTTTATTTGTGTCAGATCTTTTATTAACCATGAAGATATTATAAAGAAACTATGTTCCAAGCTTCATCTGTTTTGATACTAAATTTCATACATTTTGCTTATTTTTTTCTTAACCACCACATAGTTGATATTATAAGGAAACTTTATCTTCAACAATATATTGACATTAATCAGCCATCAATAATAGCTAATAAGCTCATTTCAAAATTGTCATTTTTTTCCTTATCAAAGGTTTTCTCACTCCAATAAAAGAATCAATTTTACTTTTCTGAGTTCAATGCTTCTGATATTGATTCTTTAACAAGGACTCCTCTTTTCCTGTTATCTGAGCAGGCATGGTTCAATGTGAGTTTCTCTTCAGAGAAATGATTCTTAACAACCTAGACTTAAAGAGTACACATTTAGACGGATATTAACATTACTGCCTAGCAATTTTCTTACTATTACTTGCCACACTCTGGAAAATTTAACTCAAACGTCTTACCAGGTACAGAACCCATATTTTAATTTGTAATTAAACAGTTCAAAATTTCTACTAAGTAATTGGTTCTATTTACTTAGTCCAAATTCCAAATCAAAAATGCCATTTGAGCATATAAAAGTAATTTTTACCTCAATTATAGGGATATTTTTGCTTTCTTTAATACAACAAGTCTCAAGCACTGTCCTCATAGTTCTTTTAGTAACTTATCCTTCATTAATATTTTGTCTGATTTCAAACAAAAGACAAGGTAAGTCTGCGCATAAACTGTGAAATCTGTATATATACACTTCAAGGACCATGAAAAGTGATTCAATTCTATTTAAAGTTGGCATTGATGAGGCTAGCTTAATGTATTAAAATTTAGAATATATTCTAAATCTTGTTAAACTTAAACCAGATATTAAGGTTTGTTTCTAAAACTCAAATATAAGAAAACATTAAGGAGCCAGATGAGAAACTTGGCAAAAACACCTTTAAACTGTGAAAATTAGGTTTTTAGAGAAAAGTCAGAAACCTAGGTAAAATTTCCATTTCCACACTCCCAAGCTATGAATATTTTTGGCTCCTCCCTGAGTTCATCTTAGTTCATGTCAATGATTTTAAAAAATAATAAAAATCCCAAGGTTCAAAGTGGAAGTAAACTCCCAGGCCTACCCAGAGATCCTTAAGCGACTGCCTGCAGGGAAACAAGACAGTGAAGACTCCAAAGCAAGTGATTAAGAAGGAAACAAGTAAGAAGACACTGCTGTATCTACAACGACGCTTTTTCCTCCTAGGCAAAAAACACCCTGAACGGGACCCCCAGTGTTCCTGTAGTACAAAAAAGAACTCATCTATGAAAAAGTCCTTGAGACCCTCTCAGGATTCCAGCAACCAATGCAGCCGGCTAAGGGAGGGAGCACCTCTCGCCTGTGACCTCTGTCCTGAGAGTACTTACTAGTAAGTAGATAGCCTTTCACAGGAATCTGCCATAAAAGGTGTAGTTTAGCTGCATCAGGTGTTCTCTAGAGAAGCCCCAACATGGCATGATCAACTGTGATTGGAGTATCTTGCCCTGCCCTCCTTCCTCCATCTAGGCATCCAACACACCTGCCTGGAACCTTCCAGACCAAAGAAGCCTTTGACAGAAGCAATCTACACAAACCTTTAAATTCCCGGTGAAACCTTACCGCTTAGCAAAGCCTCCCAGAAGAAAAAAACATCAAATGAGACCAGCTCAGCGGGGGTCTTCCCGAGGTGACCCCGGAGTGAACGTATTTATTTTCACGCTGAATTGCTCATCGCTTTACAGAGACATTTCATGCTGTAGCTCTGCATAGAGCTTAGGACAAAAGTAACATTTTTATTAACGTTATAATTATTATAATTATTCTTTAACAAAACTATTAAATAACCTGTACAAAGCCCGGCCCGGTTGTAGTAAAACAAAACAAAACAAAACAAAAACAAAATAACCGACAAGAAAATAAAACAAAAACCCGAGCACTAGCTGAGTTTACAAGGTCCTTCCGCTTAAACTCAGCGGTGTTTCCTATATACAAGGTCAGCCAGGGTTGGACCCCCGCCCCCTCCAATTGGGTCTCCCAGATGGTGGGAATGATTCAGAGCTTGAAAATGCCTGTGCTTAACACAGAGCTCCCAACCTGCTTCTCCTGGGTGCAGGGTTCCCGTCGGAGGCCCGGGCTGGGGAAGCTGGGAGCCCGGAGTGGCTGTGGGAGGCCAGCAGCCAAAAGAGGCAAGTTCCTGCGCTCAATACCTCACCCACCCCCGCCTGCCCCAATACCTTCCCAAAGAGGAGCTCTGTCAGCTCACGGGTCCCGCGGGTCCTCCCGCTTGACCCCGGCCTCAACAACTTTGAGCTTCTTATTCTGGTGCGTTTTGACGTGCTTGGCAAGGTGGTCGCTGCGCATGAAGCGCTTCCCGCACTCCGGACAGGCGAAGCGCTTCTCGCCCGTGTGAGTCCGCAGGTGCCGCTGCAGCTCGTCCGAGCGCGTGAAGCTCTTGCCGCAGAAGAGCCAGTTGCACACGAAGGGCCGCTCGCCCGTGTGCCAGCGCAGGTGCGCCTTCAGGTGCGAGGTCTTGCCGTACACCTTGCCGCAGCCCGGCACGTGGCACACATGCTGCTTCTTTTTGCCCGGCTCTGCCTCGGGGGCGCCGCCCGCCGCCTGGCAGTTGGGGCAGCGGCAGCGGCGGCACCTCCTGGCCGTGGCCGCCAGGGGGGTCTTGGTTTGCAACAGCGCGGCGATCTGGCTCTGGTACTGCGCGAAGTCCGACGGGCCCAGCACCAGACCCCGCTGCAGGGCGGCGGCGGCGGCGGCGGCCGCTGAAGCGGGGAAGCGGGGCGCGTGGGGACCCCCGGCACAGGCACCGGAGAGGCTGCCCCCCGGAACCCCCGAGGTCCCGGGACCGGTGCCCGCCTGCGGGATGCTCCACCACGGGAGGTCGTCGGGGGCCGGGTTGGGGGACAGCTGGCGGCACGTGGGCGGCGGCGGCGGCGGCGGCGGGGGCAGCAGATTGGAGTAGCCTGGCGGCAGCGCGGCCTGTGCAGCGTAGGGCACGTAGGCCGGGGCGCAGCTAGCGGGCAGCGCCGCCATGCTCGAGGGCAACATCTTGACCGGTGAGAACTCGTAGGGGTACGAGGGGTCGGCAGGCGGTGTGAGCGGCAACTCGTGCGCCGCCCCAAAGGATGGTTGCAGGTGCGTTTTCTGCGGTGTCAGCCCCAGGCTGGGGTGCGGGGGCGGCAGCGCGCCCGGCGAGTGCGCGGGCATGTCGGCAGTCCACGGGTGAAAGAGCCTGGAGGGCGAGCCCAGCGCGGGATCGTAGGGCACCTGCAGGAAGTCCGGGGGCGCCGCGGCCCCCGGCTGGCCAATGCGGCTACAGGTGGCAGCTAGCAGCGCCAGGGGCGAGTGTTTGCCCAGGTCCGGGGAGGCGCTGGGCGTGCGGTCCTGCATGGCCGGCGGCCGGGGAGGGCGGGGAAGAGACAAAAGGTTAGCGTTTCAAGTGCGGTCGCCGGCCAGCCAGCCACCCCCAAGCCAACTCTGACACCGCCGCCCCACTCCAACGCTCCCCGCCTTTGCATCCCAGGCCGGCACCCACCCGTCCGGGGAAACTTTTGGTGCCTGCGCTACCTGCACAGCGGGCCACGCGAGCGCTTCCTGTTCAAACTACTTGGCGTAAAGAGACGCCATCCAGCCCCAGAGAAAGCAGGCGCAAAGTGGGAGGGAGGAGGAAACCGACGGGCCGCTCCGGGCTCCGCGGTCAGGAAGGCTAAGGAAACTCCCACAGACCTGCTGCCCAACCGCCCTCCTTCGCATCTTTTAAGCTCTTGTTTCCACGTTTCTCTCCAACTCCTCCCCCGCCCGCCTCAGGCTGAAATCAGCAGCAGGAGGGCCCAGCGGGGTGAGCT
>PVHY01015633.1:0-18236 GCA_004024945.1 Uropsilus gracilis | reverse complement strand
ACGGCCACGGCGGCCATGGTTATAGCCTGCGAGCCGTTGGCTGCGGTGCTGGGCGCAGCCGAGGCATGAGACCCGAAGGCGAGGACGAACGGCCACCCGGTGTCCCTCCCCAGAGCCGGCTCTGCGTGTCCGGCCTTCCCCGCTCCGCGCGCAGTCTGAGCGCTTCAGGATCACCTCCAAGAATTTGATAAGGACTTTGCTGGGCCGCCAGCCAGTCAGAGGGAAGATTTATGGCTTTGAAGTTTGCCGCTACCCAATCATCAAAGAATAGCGGCTCTTTCAGAAGCGAAAGCAAATCCTTTGAATCCACAAAGCTCCTATGGTGTGTTTGTTGGTCTGGATAAAAGAACTGATTATTAGGGGGGATGGGAAGGGAGGAGATAAAGGCGGGACAATTAATGAAGTAATCACTATGTGGGAAATGTATATACACAAATAATTGGATTTTCCTGATCAAAGGGGGCCTTGCCGCCTGGAGACCCGCGCTTGGGTTGCTCTAGACACTGGATCCCCCTCTCTCCCCTCCCAGCCACTGCAATTAAAGATTTGTACGGAGGCAGCGCCCAAAGTGACAAAGTGTCTTTGTTATCTCCAGAGAAATCTGCTCTACACTTGCAGGCTCGGGACTTTGAGACGTCTTTCCCCGGCACCTAAACACCTCGCACCCTGACGGTGCACCAACCCGCCCATGAACACCTCGGACTCCTGCGAATTCCCAGGGCGGGGCGGAGCAGGGCGGGGCGGGGCGGGGCGGGGCGGGGCGTGGGGCTGACCGCGCCCAGCCGGCCGGTGCTTCCGCTCCCCGCTCGCCGCGGTGGAGCCGCAGGCAGGGCAGTGACCCGAGGCGGGGCCCAGTGGCCGCCTCGGGCTGCGGTGGGTGGCGCGCACGCTCTGGGGCCGCCCGCCTGACAAGTGATTGGTGCTTGTGACGTTCCTGCTGGCGACCTGGAAGTTTTCTCGGGCCACAACTTTTGCAAATAGTGAGTCTGAGAGAAACCACCCGTGCTGCGCGTATCCTGAAAGCTGAGGTTGGCAGAACACGCAGAGCAACGCATAATGTACACCGGGGTGGGGGGCAGTACTAGCCCTCCCCCTTTACCCGGGCTCACAGCTCAGGATGCGGGGGGAGTACCGGCAGAGCGGCAGGTCGCTCTTAGGCCCCACGGAAAGTCCTCAGCTACGCTAGTTATTCCATCCCCCGAAGTCCCGCCGAGAGATTGTGCACTTTCTCACGTCTCGCAGACTAGTCACGAAACTATTTAAAAAAAAAAAAAAAGTCAGGCGCTGTCAAGGAAGCCTTTTGCCGCGGTTTCTGCAACCAGGTCCTCTATCTGGGAAAAAGTGTATAGAAACTGTTGTTCCTGTCACCTTTGGAAGGAAGCAAGTTCTGCAGGTGCGGTGTGCTTCGCCCAGCTCAGACAAACGCTCACCAGGATGAGTTCCCACAAACCCTAGCTGGCGGGCCAGGCCGTGTCAGGGACCGACGGTCGACCACCTGCCTCGGTCGGAGGCCCAGGGCTCAAGGCGCGGTCTGCACCCGGGAACCTGTCGCGGGAGGAGGAAGACACGGACAGGACGCCGCGGGGCTCTCGTCGCTCTGGAAGGATTAAGGGCGGGGGATCCCCGCCGAGGTCTCCTGCGGGAGGCTTCGCCTCACGTGACACGCAGCGGAGTGGGCCACCTGGGCTTGGCCACCTGGGCTTGGCCACCTGGGCTTGGCAACTCCGCTCCTCTCCGCAGTGTCTGCGCACAGGTTCTTCTCTTCAAGGTTGTGTGGGGAGCCCCCAAACCTCACACTCAGTTTTACTGCCTGCGGTCCTCCCGGAGACTGCCCTGAAGCCGGGTCTGTCTTCAGAGGTTCCACCCGCCACCCCCCACCCCCGCAACGGGCTTTCATACAGTGACAGGGGTTGAGACCCCCTGCGCCACTGTGCCACATTTCCTCATGCCCGGGGCTCACCAGCGAAACAGAACACATCTTGCTTAAGACTAATAGGCCACTTGTACCCCCCTTTGCACGTTCCCTTCTCCCCGGGAACTGGGAATATAGTCCTGCGAACATGGTCTGGCTCCTTCTCAAGATGAGGTCCCAGTGTTCAGGCGCAAGAGTAAACTTAGTGTTTTGCTTCCAGTCCCAGCCTACCTTTCTGCATCCTGGTCGTTGGCAGAGTTCCCCTGAAGCCTGGGATCTGAAGGACCTCTTTTGAGGTTCAGATCAGGCACCAGAGAGGCAGGTAACTCACACCTGCAGCAGTTGTCCTGGTTGGGTAGCTTGTTTCCTTGCATTCTCCTTTGATCTCTTTGAATCCCTCTATCCCTGGGAGAGCTGGGCTGGGTCAGAGATTCAGGAAGGCACTGTGTGTGTGTGTGTGTGTGTGGTTGTTGTTGCTATTTTAACAAAAGGTCAAGACAAGTCAATTTATTTCCTTGGTTGTTATAGATCTGTTTCTCCAAGATGCCCCTCGCTAGTCTACTGGACCATCATCAGTGGACAACAGGGTGAAAGAGAACAGTGGCTGATGGGTAAGGGTTTGTACCCTGGAAATCTGAAGCCATATTTCTAGTTGTCACTTTCCAGTTGACCCAGACAAGCCAGTCACTCAACCTCTTTATCCCTCACATTCCCAGTTTGTAAAATGGACATTCTTGTAAATATGAAATGTTAGTGTTTAACTTGTATAGCGATGCTCACTTTGAGTGCCTGTAGAGTTAAAAGAGATAATACATGCAAAATCTGTAGGCCAGTGCTTGGCACAAAGTAGGCTTTTTGAGGCAATATTCCGAGTCTGTGTTCTAGGTTTCACCTCCTTTTGTGATTGCTCACTCGGACCCCAGACTCACAAGACCCGAGCTGAAGTTGAAGAGACTTTAGGAGGGAAGATTACTCTTTTGCCTCCCTTCCGTAGCCCTCGGGGCTCCTGAAAAACTTTTCATAATGAAATAACATTCAGAAAGTCTATTAAAAATGCAGTGCAGGGAGATCAAAGTACAATATTTATTTTAGAAATTTGTTGCTATCACCAAGAGATACAGGTATCAAGGCCAAATGTCAGTTCCGTTACACAAAGCCCAGCACCGGGGAAGAGCGCGTGGCTGCTCTGCCGTAATGTAAAGCGACATCAAAGACTAGAGCGCTGCAAAAGTGTGCAGTCTGGAGGGAGGGGGATCTCCGGAGGGCCTAGCGCACCCCAGACATTGTTGTGGGGGGTTGGGGGGTGTCAGTTCAAAGAGGTATTTGCTGGGGCTGAGTGCACAGGAGGGAAGATTTAATGGGCTTTCTTTTGTCGGTGGGTGTGTTTGTACAGCATGGATCCAGGAATTCCTCAGTGGTTCTCCAGCCTGAGGGCTAGGGGAGAGGGAGAGGTGAAGCCGGAAGCAAACTTGAACTGCAGTGGGTTGGGGAGGTGAAGGGGGTTCATTGAATACCCGCTGACAACCAACAGCGGACCCAGCTGACCGCTGCTCTTCTAGCAACTCTCGGAGCAGCAGGGTTCTGAGCTGAGACGTTGGTATCGCAGTTCTTCGCCATGCAACCTGTAAGAAGAGGCTGGTAGGTGAACCCACCAAGGCAATTGTGCTTTGCCCCCGCTTCCGTGATCCACTCGTAAAAAGTACTTGCTGAGAACTCCCGGGTTACTGTTTGTGTCCGAACCTAAGCCAGGACATTTACAGGCAGCAACTGGGGCATCACGCCTGTGAAATAAATCCAAATAGTTGGTCACCCATTTTCAGTTGACTTTAAAAACGTATACATTATATAGATCAAGTCAACAAATTTTAACCCACTGGCTCTTTACTTCAGGGTGTTACTTAGTTACTCAGATCTTGTTACCCCATTCTCTGCCAAAGGTTCAACTTTGCAATCGCCAGCATCTTCCTAGTTAATACGGTACCAATCGTTACTTTATTAAAGGTGCTGGGGGGGTGCACAGGAATTTCCTCATGCTAATGGGGCACTGAATCGCAGGGGGGTGCCTACGCATTTCTCCAGTCATCTACAAGCAAGTATTCTTAGAGCAGTCACTCGGCAGCCTTTTGAAGTCACGTTAAAAGCAGAAAGCTGCTATTGTTTACAACTCGCAGCATAGAAGGCATCAAGCTTTGCCTCTTCAATTTGAAAGATATTTTTAAAATATGGTTTTGGTGGGGAGGGTTTGCCATGTGATACTCTCCAACTTAACTTAGAAGACTTGGAGTAGTCCAGCAGTTTAAGCTGTAGAACAAATCACAGATACTCCCAATGCTTTTGTGTGAAACAAGGGTTCCATCATAAATATAAGTGAGTGCATTCATTCGCAAGAAATTACAGTGCTGTGACTCTTTGGAAAACTGACTTGTTTTGGAAAATTCCCTCAATCAGAAACCCTGATTCAATTTTAATCTTACATTTTAAAATTGTGTTAATATATAATGGATGAAGGAGTGGGATTCAAGAACTAGAAAGGATCCTTTATCTCATCTGGTTCTACTCCCCCACTTAGGGCAGGAGGAAACAAATATGTGTGACATGCCTGCAGGGTGTTCTGAACTATGACTGCTCAATAAATACTTGTAGGTGTTGGATGGTAGAGTGGAATTGTGCGTACCAATGTCTGCATAGAGATTTTTCTGGAGCTACAGAACATGCAAATACAGCAGGAATTCAGAGGAGAGCAGTGTTGAGGGTTAGAGTAGATAAGGAGACTTTGCCAGGGGGCTATGGGGTTTTCACAGGGGTACACAGAAAGGAAGATGATGGAAATGAGAGAGCATGACTGAAGAAAGAGGGACTTTTCAGTGAGAAACTGAATAGCCAAAGATGATAAAGTTTTACATCTTTGGTTTGCTGCTGTAAACAGGTGGGCCAGATAGAGAAGTCAGAGAGAGAGGAGTTTGGCCTAGATGCCACATTGAGTGGAAATTATTGTAGACTCCTGTGCAGTTGAATTACATGAATTCAATTTCAGTTTTTAATTCTTCTTTCCGAAGAGGCTTAACTTGTTGAGAGTTTGGAAAAATAAAGGCCAAAACAGTTGTCTAGGTGTGAGATGGTGAAGGCCTCCATTGGGAAATGGTAGTGATAGTGGAAATGTAAGGGTAGAAGGATGACAAGTTGCAATAAGAGACAAATGAAGGAAAAAAATCTTTTGACTAATGTGCTGGAACAATTGGATATTGACATGCAATAGAATGATGATGCACACTTTCCAGATACTATATATTAAAACTTTATGTGGATAATACAGCTAAATGTAACAGTGAGACTATAAATTGCATAAAATAAAATGTAGGAGTAAGACCTCATGAACTAGGGTCAGGCTTTTTTTTAGATATAACAAAAGCACAAGTAACAAAAGAAAAAATAAATTGGCCTTCATAGAAATTGAAAACTTTGAATTTCAGAGGACATCATCAAATAGGTGAAAAGACTGTCCACAGAATGGGAGAAAATTATGTATCTAATAAAAGACTTCTGTCTACATTGTACAAAGAAGGCTAGCTACTCAACAGTATAAAAGACAACAAGCCAATTAAAAAATAGGTAAAAGAAGCCAGGCACAGTGGTGCATGCCTGTAAGCAACAGTTTATGGCTGTTCGCGGCTGGAACTGGGGATCACAGTTCGAGTTCCACCTGGAGCAACATAGCGAGACCTAGTTCCAAAAAATAGCTGGGCGTGGTGGCGTGTACCTGTAATCCCAGCTATCTGGGAGACTGAGGCTGGGGATATTGCTTGAATCCGCGGTACCCTGGGCAACGTGAACCTGTGGTTCCACAGGCAAAAATAGCGAGACCTAGTCTAAAAAAAAAAAAAAAAAAAAACAGGGGAAGAACAGCCATCAAAGCAGTCTCAAAGGAAAGAAGATTGAGAGAAAGAAGGGGAGATGAAAAAAAGCCTAGGAGTAGGAGAGAGAGCAAGACCAGTAGACTGGATGATGGGGGCGGGTACTAAGAAAGAGTTCTTTTGCTTCAGGAGGAAGCTTTGAGAATTGACTTTCAGAACTGAGGTGGGGACAGAAAGTGGATTATAAGTTTAAGAAGCAGCAGCATGAACAGATAAGTGTCAAAGCAAGTTTTATGTATTTTATGATGTAGTGACAAGGAAATGTTATAAAGAAGGGGCAGTTGTAGAGTTGTAGATGAAGACAATAGAAATAGAGGGGGGAATAGGAAGGATGTTTGCAACATGGGTGTGAATACTTTCTTTAAGGAAGAGAAGAAGCTCTTCGTCCCACGTGTAACTGCAGGAGAGGACTTTTAACTCAAGCAATGGCAAATAAAATTCAAGGGACAACTTCCTGACTGTGTGGGTTTGCATCACGGGTCTGCTCTGGTTTGCTGGTAGTAGTCTGGGTGGCCACTGCTCATGCCTGCCTGCTCGCACTGGCACCTGCACTCAGAACCTACTCACCTGACTGCATGCCTGAATGACCACAATATGGTTGTCACTCTCACCAATATGGGACCCCACCAAATCTTTCATAACTCTCCTTTCTGTTGGGAAGATCATAGTACAGAGGGGTTAAGTAATTTGCCAAAGAGCCTACATTTTGTTAATGCAATCAAGTCTAGGTAATGTTATTTCAGAAGACAACATTTTAACCATCAAAGCAGAATACTTTCCTGAGTGAATGCAAACCTTTTTCTCTCATTGGAGACACAATTAAATATTACATGAATCTGTAGCAATATTATTAAATAAGAAATTTGGGATAACTTAATGACTAAATTATGGGTTGTTATTTGCTGCATGGTGACAATGTCAGTCCTACATGAGAGGTTTGCTATCTGGTTTTATCCAGGAAGAATTATGGGTTTGGCTGTATTTGGGACCACAACCTTTTCTTTTGCTTCTAGAGTACTTTCTTTCTCCTTACTCTCTTACCCAGATCTCCAGGGGAACCTTGGAAATATTAAGGATCTGATTTTAAGTATGTGAGTAAATATTAGTCTGTTATTTTTAGAAGTCAAGCTAAGACCCAACTAACACAAATAAATATCAGGTCTCTGGCCATTCCAATTTCCATTTGAAATGTCAGCTCTACTTTCTCTGCTTATGGTAAGATTCCCACCTAGGGGCTTTTTGGTCTTAAGAAACAACACCCTTTTTTATCTGAGTAGTGGGATCATGGTTTAGTTGCACATAGAGACTATCCCCTTTACACTGTATCTTTTCCTAAAGAACCATTTCAACCTAGATATTCTTTCAGGGAACCAGCTTTTATCCCATTCTACAGTTGCTACCTTCTTCTTTGCCAGCCTTTTCCAAGGCTATTCCTGAAATCTTTCTCTTGTTACTTTCTGAGATTCTCCTAGCTGGCTGCTACAAGAGGTTCAAGACCTACCTTGCCACCCCTACTTGCCTCATGTTTATTGTGCTGGTCAGGGTTCAGTTACAGTGAAGTGTCCATTTTATCTAATTTAAGCAGAAAAAACTTACCACAAGTTTTACAGGTTGATTAGAATGATGAAGAAACAAAGTCTCTACTGAGTTTTCAGAAGGAACTCCCAGGGGTACATTATAGACCTGGGCTGATAAAGGGACTTCAGCCTCTGCCAGGATCAGGAGGCTGTGGAGTCAGAAAGTCACAGTGGAAGTCACAGTGGCAGCTCCCTGGTTTCTGGTTCATGCTGCCTCTACCACGATCCTACCTTGTCTCCTGACAACTGTGCACATAGGAAGTATGGCAACTGTCATAGAAAAGCCAAATGGAACATAGCTGTGCTTGAGCAACAGGAGCACAATTCTTGCTTCACAATTGTTTACTTCTTCTTTCCAAAATAAGTATGTTGCATCTGACTGCCCCAATCTAAATCACGTATCTGTAATTCTAGCTGTAAAAGTTTCTGGAACATAGCTCTAACTTTCTGGCCTACAAAAAAAATGAAATCACTACCGAATGGGCCAAAGATCCAAAAATCAACTACATTTGCTGATTATGAAGTTGCTGCACTTTCATTTCTGGTCTTTATTCTTAGAACCTCATTCTCCTTTGAACTAACATGCTACTTCTCATTAAAAACACTAATTTTGGCCCAGCACTGTGATTGAGGCTATAGTTGATTTTCTTGTTCAGTTAGTATTTCCTAAGTTTCTGCTATGTGTATGCTCTCCCTTGATTTCTCCTACGAGCCTAACTCCCTGATGTCTTCTGCTTTAATGCTGACCTTTCTCTAGAGTTCCAGCCCTGAATTACTAACTATCCTCTTCAATAACTCCTTAAGAATGTCCCATGAGGTCTCCAAAATAAAGATCTTTCTAGCAAACATCCTTATTCCCACTTTCCAAACACACCCAACTTCCCAAGATTTCTGATCTAGTGATTTTTAAATTGGTCCAGGTGCAAACTCATTTGCTGCCTCCTTCTTCACTCTCCACTTCTACCACTGCTAGTCTGTCTCCATGCTGTTATCCACTTCTTCTTTATTATCCCACTTCCATTTTTCTGGTTGAAGCCTTTATTATCTATAAACTCCCATTGCTTAGCCCATGTGGCAGACTGTGTTCTCCAGAAAGAATCCTAATCACACCTCTTATCTCACAATCTGCTGGCATAGTGACTTGTTTAGAACCAATAAAATGCAGAAGAAAAGACCAAGTGGATTCTACCTGGTTCTTGGAATGCTCTTTCTGCAGATGGCCCCATCAGAACACTGTCTCTTTGGGACCTCAGTTGTGAGAAGCACAAGCCACATGAAAGGTTGCCCAGATATGCCTGGTCACAGTCCCAGTTGACCCCGGCTCTGTGTCATCCTAGCCTAGGAACCAATGTGTGAATGAAGGAACTGTGAGTACTTCCAGCCCCTAGGGTGACTGTGTGAGCCACCCTAGATGAATTGCCTGACATCTTATGGAGATGAGCTATCTTCTCTGTGCTCTGTCCAAATTCTTGGCCCTGAAAAACCCAGAAGCACAAGGAAATGGCTATTGATCTACTCCACTAATATGATAGGTAATCAAAATCACCTTCAATTCCATATTGCACATAGTTTGATCTCTCCAAAACACTGAATAGCTTATAGTTTTACCTTACTTGAAAATCTTAAATGTCTTCCAATTTAATATAAATTAATTGTATATTTTCCAGGCTTGCATTCAAGATACTTCATAGTTTTGAATCCTTCTACCTTACTTTCCACTATAGCCCACTTCCTATCTTCTATTCTAGTCTTACCAGATACTAGATTTTTACTTGAAGCTTTTCTGTCTCCATGAATTTCCACAAGTGCTGGCCTTTGCTTGGAAGTTTCATTTTCTATCATACTCTTACCTATCTTTTTTTATAGTCCAGATCAATTTTACATCCTCTAATCTGTGTAAATACACAGCTATTTACATTTAGTGTTAAACTAATTATATAAAAAATTCAGTCCCCCAGTCTTAGCTGCAATATTTCAGTGCTCAGTAGCTACATCTTACTGGAGAGTACTGCTCTGAGAAGACTTCTTTTCCTTTCCCTTTTCCTATTCTCTTAATCTCTCCTTTCCCACAGAAACTTTAGCAATGTTGATCTGAATGATATTTTGAAAGTCATGCAATTTGGTACCATAAACTTACAGATGCACCTTGACTTTCCACTATTCACACATATACACAGAGACACACAGAGATATATACACAGAGTGTATTACTCTGTAGATGGTCTGTGAAATCAATTACTGAGTTTGCAAGGAAGAAATAACAAATCTATCCACAGCAAGGGGATTGGAGAAATGATTTCTTATGACCTTTTCCAGCAAAACAGCCAACAAACAACATAAATCTTATGTCTTTTTCAACAATATGTAGTCTCCTGGGAGACCTGTTCACAAATCACAAATGATCTGCAAGAGGGTTTTTTTGTGAGGAGCATCTGAATATAGCCTTTTTTTTCTTTCATCCCAGCAGTTAACTATTCTAGGTATTTAATTATCTTGGCACGTGTATGTTTTGTGTCAAAGTATGCTGATTTTTGCATAATCAAAGTATGATGTTTAAATCTCTATGCCAACTCTATATATCTGTCAGCTACAGAGGAATTTCCTTTCTACTGTCCCTTTTCTGACCAAAGAAGATATGGAAATATATAATTACCAAGCTGATGAAATTCCATTCAGCTTAAAAAAGGTTATTATCTATCCCCAGAAATTGATATTCATACAAAATAGGTACATAATGCTAAACTCTAAAATCATGTATGTTAGAACTATCCCACCATACATGTGTATGTAGATATACATATTTTAAAGTGACCATCTAACTTTTCACTGGCACAGTAATGCACAGTTATTAAGCATAGGTACCTTCACCATGTTCATGAATATAACCTTCTGTAAGTTTCATAAAAGAGATGTGCTTTGGCTGTGTTATATTTGACACTACATGTTCACACTCCATGTGAAGTGTTTATTGTTAGCATTTCACTTCACTCGTAACTGTAGAATGAAACCCTTAGTAGACCTGGGTCATTTTTGAGGTTAATATTTACTCAATCTAAACACTGTATTTTCAATATAAAACTTGAACTCTGTGCCAGAAGCACTTTCAGTTACTCAATAACTTTAATCTGACAGTAGTAAATGGGAATTTATTTACTTGTTTCAGGAATAGATGATGGAACTTAGGGTACTGAGTTTTAGGGTATTTAGGGTATTAAGTTGCCTGGCTTTCAATTCAATCACTTTTGGCTGCTTTTCGGCCACTCTCCTAACTTAACCATCCTTTTAGGATAACTGCTTTACTCATAATGATAATATTTTTTCTTATTTAGTTAGGACAAGTTTTTAAGATACAGAATGCATTCATATTTCTTCATGTTTTAGACGGGTGCTCTCAGGTGTCAGCATTATTATGAAACACTTAGACAAATATCTTTCGGGGCAGAAGCAAAGTAGAAGCCCAGCCTGGACTTTTCAGTGTGGTCCAGGCAAGTAGGCTTAAAAGGCATGACACCTTACCCCATCTTTCCTGTGCATCTGCTGATTTTGTCTTTCTTTACCAAGAAACCTCTGTGAAGAGGGCAGTGACCTGCACTCCCATCCTAGCACCAGAGGAGGGTTTTAATTCCATGTCACTTGCCTTAACTTGATATTATTCTTCAGACCTCAACAACTTAAGAAAATGAGAGTTTAAATTAAATCTGAGAGTGAGAACTGTGTCTTTTGTCCTCTAATAACCTGATTAATCACTGACAAAAGTATACATCACTCTGCTCTCTTGCTATAACATAAAGAGTTAACACCATTTTCTAAAAGCAGTGCAGGGATGTGACATTCCTTAACTTTATTATGATTGTAAAAATAATAAGAAGCCCAGGCCGCTGTATGACCACATAGGCATAGCTGTGTGACACTGGGCAAAGCTCTTGACCTCTCTGAGCCTCATTTTCTTCACCTATGAAATAAAAGAAGAATTTGTTTTGTTCTACTTTTCTTTATGATTTCTAACATATAGTAATAATGCTTCATTTAAATGCATTAAATTTATGTAGTTTTAAAAAAAGTTTTGTGCCAAAACACACCGCAGAAAATTTGCCCATCCTAATCATTTCCAGGTGTACAACTCAGTAGTGTTGAGCATATTGACATTGTTGTGCAACCGTCTCCAGTAAATCTTATTTTGAAAACTGGAGAACTCTACCCAGGAACACGTTCGCAGTGGGGATGTTTTGTATGTTTTGTGTTGGGTAGCTGATTTGTACTAAATGAATTGAATTAATGAAGCTTACCTGTGTATGCAAATGCCACCATGGTACATGCCAGTGTGAATGTGTTAAACAATTCCCTATCACCCCAGCCCTTGGCATACACCACCCTACTTTGTTTCTTTGTGTTTACTTACTTTAATTATCTCATATAAATGAAATCATACAATATCTGACTTTTTGGCTTATTTCACCAACATAATGTCCGGAAGATCCACATTCAGGTTCTAGCATGGGGTTCCCTCCTTTTTTTTTTTTTTTTTTGAGACTAGGCCTCGCTATTTTTGCCTGTGGAACCTCAGGCTCATGCAGACTCAAGCAATTCCCAGCCTCAGCTTCCCAGGTAGCTGGGATTGCAGGCATGCGCCACCACGCCCAGCTAGGTCTTGCTATGTTGCTCCGGGCGGGACTCAAACTGCAATCCCTAACCTCGGCTGCGGCTTCCTAGGCTGTCACTTACAGACATGTGCCACCATGCCCGGGACTCATGTATGCATTTTTAAGGGACTTCTTCATGAAGGTAGATAGGATGATAGGCTTTCAGGGTAGAGATAGCATTGGAATTCAATCTATTATTTTATAGATGTGGAAGCTGAGGTCCAGAGGTGAAGTGACATATACAAGGTCACCTAGCAGATTAGAGCAGGAATCTGAGCTCAAGCTCTGGAACTTTTTGCATAAGTACTGGTCCTATTCCAGAAGGGAAGAGACTGCATTCCAAGGTATTCTAATAGAATGGAGATGGGTTAGAATAGCATAAAGAAGGGATGATAATATCACTTATATTGGAAAGCAAAATGTGTGCCTGGAAATGTGGGGTTTAGGATATGAGGAGGGCATGGGAGTAGAAAAGAAGCAGATATGGAGAGGATTTACTGAAAAGCAGGAAAGGAGAGTAGGGGGAGAGAGGAGAAATGGCTCATGAAAAGGAGAGGAATGAGGTAGGCACTTAGTGATGGCAAAAGACCCGGACTAAGAGGTTAGTGTATAAAACTGTAATGCCTCTGTCCTAGAACAGCTAAGTCCAGTTGACTTCAACCCATCTCTTCTAGTCAGCTAGGTTTATTGAAAACTCATGCATTTTTTGTTGTCCTCACCCTCACGGATCCACTGAAGCTTGAAATACCTGAAAATACTACAAAGGCTTAAAGTATTAAGTTGCAAATGCCTGGTTACAGTAACACATCGACTGACACTTTGCCCATTAATGTATAATCTACCAAGCCTTCACAAGTATAAATGATTTTATCAGAACCTTTTAGTTTGGGGGCAGGGAGCGAGCAGAGCAAGTGGATTGCTGAACTTGCTAGGAAGGGAGCAGCCTATGCATGGGCTGCCTGAACTTGGCCTCATTTGCCTGCAGTGAGCCTGGGTCTTTGGAGGCAGATCTGCCTTGACCAAAGCACAATGGCTGTGCATCCAGAGGGTTACAGGATTTGTGAAGATTTTACTTTTCAATCCCATTAATTCCTTTCATGAGAAAGCTTTGTCCTGAATGATTTACAAATAGCAGTATCAGACAACACATGTTACATAGTATGTTTTAGAGACACCCAGAATATATTCATACCACCTCTAGGAACCTAATTTGATGCTCATTTATGAGTCTTTATTTTCTGAAAACTAATTCTTCTAAGACTTAGAGAAGACAGCAGAATCCAGCTTTATGGTGGACATACTTTTCTTTCTCTCCCACGCTCTTACTCCTGACTAGCTATACTACTACCAGACTCATTTCCATATCAAACAAAGAGGAGGCAGGAAAATACTCCCTTGATGAACATAAAAACACATATTACTGGAGATTGTTTAAAAACTTTTTTATGGCCAAAATTAGCAAATTATTCACAGGAATAGGTGAGTGGGATGACAGTGTTTAAAAGAACAAAGCCACTCATCAGGACTCGACCCCAAATCTGTCCCAGGGGCAGGTCCCCAGCTGCCAGAACATCTCTATGCACAGACAGCCAAGAGGCTATAAAAAAGAAAAAGAGGCAGCCAGGAAGTCTGCCACTTACCCAAATGCAGCTACCAGAAAATGCATTCCAGGGCTCATGCCTGCAGCTGCCCCACGGCTCCATGGGTGGTCACTGTGTTAATGCGGGGCACACGTGGCTCCCATCTTGCTAGTGGTCCCAGGGAAACTGAGGCGCTTCAGGTGCCTAGTATCTACTTCCTTTCTTGATCTAAAACTCTTTCAGAGGCTTTGGTGACACGGTGGAAACCTGAGCTGCCAGCTGCCAAACATAAACGCTTGATTCTTGACCTGTACTTAATCAATACCAATTTAGTAACTGCTTTGAAAATGTTAGCAGACATTAGGTTGCAAGGTGGTGAAAACATGCTTGGCACCTTTCTATATGAGATCTGTCCCAGAGACAGTTCATCACAGTGGTTCAGTGTTGGCCATCAGGGACTCAGTGACCCTTGCTCTGAGGCCATAGCAAAAAATTAAATAGACAAGACCTTGAAGCTGGACCTGGTAGCTGGTACCGCCAGTAAAGAACAAAATTTTTAATGCAGGAACTGGAATCCATCTGTGGGTATCTGGGGTCAAACGTGCAGGGATGACATCAATAAGGAGCCTGGCTGAAGGAACAAACTGGGGATATAGAGCTGTTGCTTGCCAATGATTCCCTCTGCTTTGGGTCTTCCTTTCCTCACCTTGTAATTTGTGAGGCTTTTCTGGTTTCGTAGACTCTCATGGACATGTCTTTTGCCTTGTGGACAGCTAGGAAATCTTGTAAAGCTCCCCTCTTATGGTCTATTAGGGATTCTTGATAATAATAACTCAAAAGAGTACCTCTAACCACAGGATTCCAGGCACTGGCTCAAAGGTGTTCCACTCTGGCTGCAGGTGAGAATCAGATAGGTGGCTTTTCAATCATGCTTATACCAAAACAGATTAGAATCTGTTAGTCACAGGCATTTAAAAATAAAGCAGCTTTTTGTTTTGAAATAACTACAGCATCATAGAAAGTCACAAAATTAGTACAGAACTATCTTTTATATCCTTCACCCAGCTTCCCCAATGATTACATAAAGATAGTACATACAACCAGGAAATCGCCATTGGTACAAAGTGTATGGATCAGTTCCATACCTTTTATCACATATAGTTTTGTGTGACTAGTGCAATAATCAAGATATAGAACTATTTCATCATCACAAGGCCCTTTCCTGCTATAGTCACACCCAGCCTCCATACCTTGCTATTCCCAACCTCTGGCACCCAGTAATCTGCTCTTGATCTCTCTAATTTTGTCATTTTGAGAATGTTATATATATTATATATATATAATATATATAATCTTATAATATTCAACCTTATGAGACTGATGTTTTTCACTCAGCATAATGTTCTTGAGCGTCATTCAAGTTGTTGCATGTATCAATAGTTCCTTTTCTCTGTGAATAGTTTCCATTGTGTGAATATACCACCATTTCTCTATTCATGGAATGACATATTGGTTGTTTCAAGTTTTTGATTATTACAAAGAAAGCTACTATAAACATTTGTGTACAGGTTTTTGAGAGGATGTCTTCATTTCTTTGAAAGAAGTTTTTTTAAAAAGCTTTTCAGATATTTGCAAAGAAAATGGCTAAGAGCACTTGAACTGTGAAAATGGAAAAGTAGCTACCAAATTTCTCAAACATTTATTATATCCTCTATGTGAGGATTTAATTTGCTATGTGGTAGGGAGCCTAGCAGAGTAGATGTCTAGTCTCAAAACCTGGCCCCACAAATTTATGGCCTAACCTCTCTGTGTCTTGGTAGCTCATCTATAAAATAGGACAGGAATTCCAAACTCATGTCTCATGCAACACAATGACTATTGCTATGGGCTATTGTTTGTCTCTCCCCAAATTCATGTATTGAAGCTCTAGTTCCTAGGTGGTGATATATGGAGGTAGGGGTAGTTAGGATTAGGTGAAGTTGTGAGGGTGCGGTCTCCATCGTGGGATCAATGCTCTTAAAAGTAGAGACCAGAAAGCCCACTCTCCTCTGCTCTCCTCATCTCTCCCTGCCACATGCAGGTGCAGCAAGACAGTCTCCTCTGCCAGCAAAGAAGAGAGTTCTCAGCAGGAAGGGAATTGGCTGGCATCTTCAGCTTCGGGTTCCCAGGCTCCAAAACTGTAAGAAATAAATTTCTGTTGTTTTAGTCGCTTAGTCCATGGTGTTCTGGTTAGAGATCCCTAAGACAAATATAACCTATAGAGGCGTAGAACATATTAATAACCCAAATAAATGTTAGTGCTTACTAACATTTATTTATGTTAGTAAATAAATGTGCTGGGAACTGCACTTAGGTTATACCATTCTTGGCTTAATACTCCTCTATGGCTATTACAACACCTCCCCTCAGAAGCACATACAAGCTTTAGTGACTCTGTGCAGCAAAAAACCTGCCATGGACTCATTGCTCTGACTCTGACTCTGAAGCCACAGAGACCTTCCTTATTTCTCTCCCTTATTTCTTTGCCTCTGCTGTGCTCTGCAGCATCCTCGCTGACCTATCCCTTTCACGATGTTTTCACAGACCATTAGAATTGCCTCCTAATTTGCCTGCTCCTGTGGGTGGGCCCCTAGGCACCAAGGACCATGGTGCTCATCATTGTACTCCAGCGCCCAGCATGGTGCTTGTCAGCAAATCCTCATTAAAAAATATGTTGAATAAAATCACAAATAAATGACACAAACATCCTGTTACCATGTGTGACAGGACCTGTCAGTTCCCTGAGAGATCCTGATTTCCTGTTTCAGGTGGTATCATAGCCAAGGAAGCATCGGTAGAAAGTTACTCACAAAATGGCTCTGCTAGGTTTCAAGACTGTATGTGTCATACAGTGGACTTTTTGGGAGTAAAAGTGACAGGCTGGGAGGATGCAGACAAGGGCCTCAATGCAAGCATCAGGATGGCCATTCGAACAGAAAAAGCCCGGACTGAGAATTAAAAGACACACCAGGCTATGTGACTTGGAGTAACTCAAGCAACCCTCTAGTGCCTGTTTATTATTTTTTTTAAATAAAGAAAATAATTGATGGTTTATCTGAGGCACAGATTTTGGGGTCAGACTACATGGGTATGCTTTCCAGCTCTGCCACTTAGTACTTTGTGACCTTGAACATTCCACTTAACCTCTCTGTGCCTGACTGTCTCAGCTGCAACAGGAAGATAATAACAGCACTTATATTAGGGTTATGATGATTAAAGCATTTCATAAGTGTAAAGGTTTAGAACAATGCATACATGATAAAATTAATGTTAATTAAAAATTGAAAAGTACATAAGTAAATATAATGAGCATAAGGAATTGTGAGAATCAAATGAAAGAAATTCTTGTCTATAATTCTAGTCAGACTTCCTGAAGATTTTGTTTGTTATTTTAGTTTACATTTAGAGTGCTATAGTTCTGATAAATACGTGGAAAATAGTGAAGCTGTCACAGAGAGCCACTGGACACTGTATAACCTGCCCCCTCAGAGGGCATCAGAAGTTGCAACCATCTGATGTCTGTCTTATGACCACATGAAAGGAGTTGGGGGTATAAGTCCAGTTCCTAGTGGACAGGTGTTTGAAACCCAGAGCCATCCTTACAGTTGGCACCCATGGTGAGGTCTCCACAGACAGCCGAGGATTAAGTCAAGAGGAGACCAAATTGCTCTTCCACCTGGAGTCGGTGGCCCCAGCAGGGCAGGACTGAGGCTCACTGACAGAAATTGGGCAGAGTTAAAGCCTTCAACATTGCTGTCTACACTCTGCTTTGCAGAGAATCTTAAGTTTTGGTCCCTGGAGTAGTCAATCCAACAACTTTCATAGATGCTGTCATTTACACATTATACTTCCATCTGGCCACAACTGTTTCAAAGAATTAGAAGTATCTCCTTTACTATCAAAAGAATAATATAATTAATGCAAAGATTTAGGCTCTGAATTCTGCTGTCAAAAATGAAATAAAAGACCAGTGACCTGGACAGTAACCGCTCTTTAGAAGTTTTTATTTCAGTCAAAGAAAAACAAATGCCAGGGAGCCCAGGAGTTTTAAAGTATCTTGTTCATGTTTTCAATGAGTTTAGTTTCAGAATACTGGTTTTTATGAATATGTAGAGATTTTCAGAACCCAAATAGAGTGTGTATCCGAAATTTTCAACATAATAAGAAACGGTCTCCTTCTAAGAATGCAATAACATAATTATGAGATTACTGCATCTCTGAAAATCTTTCAGAGTACCAACAAATTATTTAGAAATGTGGCTCATGAGCCTGCTGTTTCTCTCAACTCTCATCTGCATATATGACTATCAAAGTATGAGCAGTATTGTTGTTAGTGTTTCATCTGAGATGGAATATGAAGTATTTGTCCATCAGAGAAGGTGGAGTTCAGCTAGCCTGACACAGTGGCCCTGTCTTCTAAGAAAACATCCTCAGGCAGGGGTCAATTGAAGTTGATGGAGTTGGAGCCCCAGATCATCATCATTCCACACCCTTCCCCCTCCATCTTCTTCCCAACCCCCTACAGAATATGCCCTAGTACAGACTGGGCTCTGACTTCTTTTTTTTTTTTTTTTTTT
>PVHY01015632.1:6896-35681 GCA_004024945.1 Uropsilus gracilis | reverse complement strand
GGGGCTGGGGGCTTCCCGGTGCCTCCCAGGCCGGCTTGACCTCCCACTGGGGAGCTTACCCAGGTGCAGCCAGACGCTCCTCGCCCCCCCCTGGCTAGGGGTACCGGGGTGCCCGAGCTTCTGCCTGGGCCGCGGGCGGCTGCCATCAGATATCTTTTATATCAGTCCCTTATACAGAATTTGTATGGTGTTAAAATAGTTTCTCCCATTCAGTGGGATGTCTCTTTGTTTTGGTTGCTGTATAGAAACTTTCAGTTTGATTTTGGATTCCCTCTATCTTACCCTTCCTTTATTACTCTAGCTAGAACTTTAGAATCTATGTTAAATAGGAATGGTCAGAGTGGTTGATCTTAATTGATTGACTTTCAGTTTTTTACCAAGGAGAATGGTGTTACCAGTGTGTTTGTAACATATGGCCTTTTAAAAATAATTAATTTCACTTTTTAAAAAAATTAATTGCACATTGTTGTCTACCCTGGGCTTCTCCCACCTTATCACCTCTTTTGTGCCCATCCTACCCCTGATTTCCCCCATCCCCCTTTCTTGCTCTATTCTTCAATTCTGCTGACTGACAGTTGTAAATTTTTCTTGTCCATTTGTTTGTTTTTCCTATATCCCTCATATAAGTGAGACCATCCAGCATTTCTCTTTTTCTTTCTAGATTATTTCTGCTAGAATTATTCCTTCTAGCTCCATGTTGCCATGAATCATATAAGTTTATCTTTTTTCATTGATGAATAATATTCAGTTGTATATACATATACCACAACTTTTTGATCCATTTGTCTATTTTGGAACATTTGGTTTGCTTCCATATCCTGGCTATTGTAAATAGTGTTACAATAAACACTCAAGAACAGGTGTCTTTTTGAATTAGAGTTTTTGTAACCGTTGGGTAGATTCCTAGAAGTGGAATTCAATCCAACCATTGAATAGTAGTTCTGTTTTCAGTAGCTCAAGGGTCCTTCACACAGCTTTACATATGGCTTTTATTGTGCTGAGATAAATGTTATGTTTATTTCCAATTTTTCTATGTTTCATCATAATGAATGACTTCTGGTATCTATTGATATTGTCATATGTTTTGTCTTTCTTTTTGTTGATCTGGTGAATTACATTAAGTGATTTGGAACCATTTTTGATTACTTATTGCACTGTTGGATTTACCAAAATTTTGGTTTACTGAAATTTTATTGAGGATCTTTGTTTTTGTGTTCACTAGGACAAATTGGTCTGCATTTTTCTTTTTTGTCTTGTTTTGGTATTAGAGGAATGCTGGTTATATAAAATGTGCTTGGGGTATTGCTTCTCCCTCAAATTTTGGAAGAGTCTGAACAGGGTACATATTGAATTCATCATTGAAATATTGGCAGAACCCTATTGTGGAACAATCTGGACTGTACTTAAGCTTTTTTGAGAGCGTTTTGATTATCTTAGCTTTTTTGAGAGCATTTTGATTACTCTTTCAATTTTTTTTGCCATGAGTGTATTGTTCAGTTTTCAGATTTCTTCTTTATTCAGTTTTGAATGATTATATGTTTCTAAGAATTTGTTCATCTCCTCTATGTTTTGGAACTTGTTTTTATGTAAATGTTCATAATTTATATAATGTTCATATATTTTTATTTTCATGAATTTAAAAAATATCTTTTTTAACCTCTTTTTTTGTTTTTGATCTTATTTACTTGATGTTATTTATTTATTGAATTTTCTCCCTTTATTCTTAGTGAGGCTAGCTAAAGTTTTGTCTGTTTTTGAAAGAGCTAGCTTTTGGTTTCATTGATCTTTTATACTGTGTCTTTGATATTTATTTCATTTAATTCTGCTCTAGTTTTTATTATTTCCTTCTGCTGACTTTTTTTTGTTTTTGAGACTAGGTCTCACTATTTTTGCCTGTGGAACCTCAGGCTCATGTTTCCTGGAATACCACAGACTCGAGCAATCCCCAGCCTCAGCTTACCAGGTCCCAACTTGGATTATAGTCATGTGCCACCAGGCCCAGCTATATTTTTTTGGAACTAGGTCTTGCTACGTGCCCCTGGTGGGACTCGAACTATGATCCCTGACCCGAGTCATGGCTTCCTAGGCTGCTGCTTACAGGCATGCGCCACCATGCCTGGCCTACTGGGTTTTTGATTATTCTTCTTTTTCTAGTTTCTCAAGATGAGAGACTAGTTTGTTTTCTTGGATGAGCTTTTTTTTTTTTTTTTTTTTTTTTTTTCTTGATATGGGCATGTATTCATATATATATATATATATATATATATAACTTTTGCTGTGCCCCACAGTATTTGGAAGTTGTGTCTTTATTAGCATTTGTTTGGAGGTAATTTTTATTTCTCTTTTGATTTCCCTGTTAACCCAATAGTCTTTAAGTAATTCTTGTTCAGTTGCCACATGTTAGAGATTTTCTCTACTTTCTTTTTGTAGTTGATTTCAGATTTGATGAGTTATGTCAGAGAGATATTTGATATGATTTAGATCTTTATGAATTTTTTGATACTTGTGACTCAAACATAGTCAATCCTGGAGAATGTCCCATGTATACTTCAAAAATGTGTGTTCTGCTTTTTTGGGATGCAGGGTCCATTTGGTCTTAATTCTTTGCTTAAAGCTATTATGTCCTTATTGATTTTTTAGATTAATTTATTTTTAAATGAAGTAACTTTTTTTAAATTGTTAAGTTTTGAGCATATGTGGTCTCTGCCCACAGGTTGTGATCATTGCAATTGTCCAGTTACCAAAGTGCATATAACCCATCACCATAGTTCCTTGTTTTCTTCTTCCTCTTCTTCTCCCTTTATAGACCTTGATTTTCTCCTCTCATAAATATCAGATTTATGGTCAGTTTTCAGAATTTGTCTTACCCTTTGTTTTTTTTCTGTATTATACCTATAAGTGAAATAATCCTATATCTGTCTTGTCTTTCTTGTCTTAACTTATTTTGCATTCAGCTCCAACCATGTTGCAACAAATAGCATGAGTTTATCTCACTTGAAAGCTGGTGGTATTCTATTATGTATATATAACACATTTTCATGATCCATTCATCTGCTTTGGGTCTTTTAAGTGGTTTCTGTAGCTTGGCTTTTATAAGTAGTGCTGAAGTTAGCATAGGGTTGCAGATTAATTTTCAAATTAGTGATTTTGTGTGTGTGTGTTTTATAGTGGTAATGGTCACATAACATTATGAATGTATTTATTTTTAAATTAATTAATTAACTAATCATTTAATTTTTGACATTTGCTTTGATTTATTTCATGGTTTATAAACACAACGTGCTTTGAATTACTTATAAGAAAATTTCTATTATAGTGAATGAAGCCAAGCAATGTCCAGTCTACACGTCATTATTTTTCTTTGATTCAATGTTTGTTTTTTACAAAACAGTGAATATATATAGTATAATTAAAATTTTCCCTAAATGCTGCATTGTTTTTGTGTTCTTTGTGTAAATGCCTAAGAGTGGAATTACTGGATTATGTGATATTTTCATTTTTAGACGTTTGAGGAAACTCCACACTTTTTTTTTAGTTTATTTATTTTTATTTCTTGCAACACATATGTATTATTACATCATTGTCTACCCCAAGGTTCTCCCATCTCCTTAACACCTGTTAATCATCTTCATCTTTTGTGTCCTCCCGCTCTCCCATTTTCTCCCTCCTGTCCCTCTCTTGCTCTATGGTTTGATTCTGTTGGCCGTTTTAAATTTTTCTTATCCATTTGTTGTTTTTTCTTAAATCCCTCATATAAGTGAGACCATTCCATATTTCTCTTTTTCTTTCTGACTTATTTCTGCTTACATGATTTCTTCTAGCTCCACCCATGTTGCTCCACATGTCTTTCAGCAGAGATTGGACCAGTTTCCATTCCCACAAAGAAAGAGTTCCTTTTCTATCACATTCTAACCTGCACTTTTTGTTTGTGTTTATTTTAGTATGGGCCATTTTCACAGGTATGAGGAAGTATCTGATTGTGGTTTTGATTTATACTTTTCTGAGAATAAGTAATGTTGAACATTTTTTCATATGCTTGTTGGCCCATTATACTTCTTCAGAGAAATGTCTATTTAGTTCTTCTGCTCATTTTTGATTGACTTATTTGTTTTTGTTGATTGTTGTGAACTCTTTGTAGATCTTACATTTCCATCCCTTATCAGATATATGGTGTGCAAATATTTTCTCTTGTTCATTAAAGTGTCTCTTTGTTTTGGTTGTCATCTCTTTTGCGGTGCAGAAGTTTTTTAGTTTGATGTAGTCTCAATTGTTTATTTTCTCCTTTCTTTTCCTAGCTTCTGGAGTGAATTCCTCAAAAGTGTTCCTGAGTTTTATGTCATGGGGTGTTTTGCCAATTTTTCTGCATGTATTCTATTGTTTCTGGTGTGATATTGTAGTCAAGCTTCATTCATGCTTTTGCCTATGCCAATTCAGTTTTCCCAGCATCATTTAATGAATGACTTTCCTTATCATTTCCAGTGTATATTCATTCTCCCTTCATTATAAAGAGCCAGGTGCAGAGTTGTGAGGAAGGACAAATGAGAGAGATTTACACAAAGACTGCAGGATATCAGAAACATGGCTGATAGCAACATTAAATTAAATTACTAGGCCTTTTATAGGGTTTAGGCAAGGAAAAAAAAAGGTGGTCAAGAGAATGTTTTACGATTGAATAATAACTAGGGAAGACTAATGGCTATGATGGCTAAGACACCATAAAATTTGGCTAAAACATTATTTTCTGTGAGATAATGGCAGGCAGGGGATTTACCCATATATTTGTCGGTAACTTTTAAGGAACGTTTCTTAAGGTAAACATTGGAGGAATGGAGAAGCTGCTCTTTGCTCTCCAGACGTCCGTCATGTCAGTCCTGTCTTCAGTGTTCTGAAGCCAGATAAGATAATGAACTGAAGTTTTCTTCATTTCACAGCATGAGTCCAGTCTAGTCTCAGCTGGCAGCCTCTGACACTTCATCATAGATTATTTGACCATATATGTATAGTTTTATTTATTGGATTTCAATTAGGTTATATTGGTCTATGTGTCTGTTTTTCTTCTAGTACCTTTCTGTTTTTATTATTATGGCTTTGTAATATAAATTTAATCTGAGTGTGTAATTACCTTGTTCTCCTTTTTAGTCCAGAGGGTTTTTAGTGATTCCATATGAATTTTAACAATATTCTATATATTAATTTTTTTTGAAGAATGCCATTGAAGTTTCTAGTATTGCACTAAATCTATAAACTCCTTTGGGTAGTATGGTTATTCAATAATGCTTCTGATTCATATGCAAGGAATATCTTTCCATATTTATGTCTTCTATTTCTTTTACCAATGTTTTATAATTTTCATTGAATAGATTATTCATCTGTTAGATTTATTCCCTGGTATTTTTTATTTATTTGGTACAATTGTAAATAGGATTTTTTTCTTAATTTCCTCCTCTTAAGACTTGCTTTTTTTGCTTATAGGAATACTACTGATTTTTGTGTATTGCTTTTGAACTTGCTACTTTATTGAACTGGTTCATTATGTTAATTAATTTTTCCATAGATTTTTTTTTTCCATAGATTTTTTTGAGGGTTGGTTCTCTCTTTATATAATAATATCATCTGTAAATAGTGATAACCTTGTTAATTCTTCTTGAATCTGAATTCCTTTTGTCTTTCTATTGCCTAATTGCTGTCGTTAGAACTACCAGTATTATATTGAAAAACAATGGTGAGAATGGACTTCGTTGTCTTGTTCCAGGTCACAGTAGAAAGACTTTGTTTTTTCAACATTGAGAATTATGTTAGCTGTGACACAAAAGCATTGATCTTTCTTATTTCTATTTCATTGATGTATGTTTTGATAGTTACTGTCTTTATTCTACTAGATTTTGTATTTATTTGTTCCTTTTCTTATGCTTCTACTGGGGAAAATAACCCTCAAAGACCATAGTTTTTGGTCACTACTATATCTCACTCCCTAGAATAGTGCTTCAAAAATATTTGATTGATAAACAAATATTTGTTACTCTGTTTCATGATCTTGAGTATGTACATAGCATGATACTAGTGTACCTCTTCAAGATATTGTAAAGAACAAATTCATTTTTAAAATAAAATATAAAAGCAAAAAATGTATATAATGTAAAGTAATACAAAAAAGAATTAGCACTTGCTTGGTATATGTTCAGATTCCTGAGTTGTTTCCTTAAAAATACTGATCTGTGGATAGAACCCTCAAATGTGTATACTTAATTATGCCTTCAAGTGCTTATAATAGAAATGATTTGTGGATCACACTTGGAAACACTTATGAGAAATGTTATTTTTAAAAACTCCTTGCCATTGGAAGTAAAGAGCAAATATGCTTTCATAGATTATCTAAAGAATTAATGAGTTATTAGTGTCTCTATTATGTTTAAATTCTAACATTTTGTTTCAAATAACATAATATTCCCTTCTCTTATTTTCATGTTAATGGCACAAGTCAGTTATTATCAAGAGGGATATCTATCTGTCTGTCTGTCTGTCTGTCTGTCTGTCTGTCTGTCTGCCTGCCTGCCTGCCTGTCTGTCTGTCTTCTATCATTTATCTATTTATCATCTGTCATCTATCTCTATCATCTAAGCATAATTTATTTTAATACATGGGATTATAAAAGCGGTTTAGGTGTGCATTTGAACCTGGAAAGTAACTGACTTAGAAATATGTTGTATGTGTTCTAAGTAATACTTCACCTATAAATAATACTACATTTAAATATTAAGAATTGTACGGATCAATCAGTGAACAAAGATATATTGACCATATATCTATAATGTTGTGCTAGACATTATAAATAATTTAATAAGTTATCCCAAAGATACTATTTTAGTTGATTATATCCTACTCAAGGAAAATTAGAAAACAAAAGTGTGTAAAAATAAGTAACATGTAGCACATGATATTGAAAACTGAAATACAGAATCTTTTAGCTTTTCTCAAGGATAAACAACTTTTGAAAGCTCTGAAATTTTATGGTAGAGGTCTAGGGTTGAGGAGTGTGTGTCTTTTTGCTTGTATATCTATGTGTGATACTGGCAATGAGGTCAGTTCTTTGTAGGCTAGTGAGAGTGACAGATGTCTAAGGACAATTTGGTAATGTGGCAGGGTCAGCTATTTCTGTTAGAACTTCCACTGTAGGAGTAGCTGCTATTCAATCTGTTATATCTGTTATTCGGTTTTATGTCCTAGTACTTTGATTGTAACATCTTTGTGTTATAGGAAGAAAAAGGTGTTGCAATAGATGTTCTTTGAATGTATTCTAAAATTTTTAATTACTGAAAGCTTCCCAATATATTTTTGGTTTACATGGAATTTGTTGCCATGACTTGAAACATTGAGAAATGTTGCTCGCAGTGGAGCTTGAAGAGATAGAAGTTGAGTTAATTCATACCTGGGAGGGCAGATAGAATTCAGATGGATTAAAGCATTCTTAGTAGAGATCACAAAGTGAACAGACACAGGGAAGTGGGAAAGAATGAAGCATATCCTACCAGCAATGTAGACGTATTCCCAAAGCATACAAAAATACTAATTCAAAAGAACATCTGTACTTGGATGTTTATTACAGCATTATTTACAATAGCAGGAATATGGAAACAACTGAAAAAAACCCAAAGTCCCAAAATAGATGAATGGGTCAGAAAGTTGTGGTATATATACACAATGGAATATTATTCATCAATTAAAGAAGACAAACTTATGTCATTTGCAGCAACATGCATGTAGCTAGCAGGAACTGTGTTAGTGGAAATAATCCAGAAAGAAAAAGTGAAATACTGGATGGTCTCACTTATATCAGGAATATAGGGAAAACAAAGAAAAATTTGATCAAGAAAACTTTATAGCTGTCAATAGACTGAAGCATAGAGCAAGAGAGGGGAGGAGGGTAAACTTGGGTGAGGCATGGGCACAAGAGATTAAGATGGTATACGGGTGATAAGGTGGTAGGAGAAATTCAGGGTATATAATGATGTAAAATATGTATCTATACATATATACATGTATGTATACATATATATTTGCAATCAAGTTAAAAGAATGAAACGTTATCTAGGGAAAGTATTAAACCAGAAGAATTAAGAGTTAGGGTTTCAGAACACCATGGGAAAGTTGGTTGAGGCTTGGAAAGTCTTCAAGGTCAAGTAAAGATGTTGTGATGTTATTTGCTCATGTGAAGTTAAGGAGGTTTCTCAGAAGGGGAGTGATATGATCAAAGCTGTGCTTGGCCCAGATATTTGGCCCAAATGTGCAGGATGGATTAAATCAAATTTATAAACAACGCTTCTTAGATATATATCTCCTCTTTCAAAAACTAAGGAACCATAAACAATTAAGAGAAAATGCTGTTACATTGCTGTTCAAAGGCACTGTATTGTAATTTATATTTTATTTATTTTTGAACAGATATTATAATCATGAATACTACAAGAAACACAGGTTGACCATATAATTTATCTTTCAAACCAGTATACAGAATGTATACAGACTTGTATGTATTATTAAGAATGAAAGAGAGCTTTTTGTGTTATAACATTGGGCATAAAACACACTTTTTTTTTCACTGTTATCTAAGAGTCTACGGTGTCAGCTTTCTTTCTTCTGTCCCTACTCCACCTTCTCTGCCTCAGAGACAATGCTATTGCTTTTCCTTTTAATTATTTCAGAGCTATTCTATTTAAAAATAAACAAAAGAGTGTCCCCTATTTATTAAGAAACATAATTGGTAGTATGTTTTTTCACTATTTTTTAAATTCCATACAAATAGATATAATTTATATATACTAGGTAAAAATCCTAAAGGCGTATAGTTCAATGATAGTTTAGAAATTTGCACTTGGATAAATGTCACCCAGCTTAAAATATGGAGTATTTCCTCATGCAGATAGTTTCTTCTAAAGCAATACCACTCTCTCTTACAAGCAAACATTATTTTAACTTTTGCTACCATAGACTTGTTTTACATCTTCTTTAACTTCTAGAGATAGAATCATATTTTATGTACTCTTTTATATTTGGCTTCTTTTAGTCAACATAAGAATTTTGAGGATTCTTCATTTTATTTATGATTGGTGTGTTTTTATTACTGTATATTATTCCTTTGCGTGAGTTGCACACCTTACCCATTGTTTGTTAATGAACAGTAAAGCTCTTTCCAGTTTCTGCCAATTGTAAATTCATCTCCTATAACATTCCTTTGAATGTTTGTTGTTGGTCATACTAATTTCTCTTGGGTATATACCTAGAACTGGAACTGATAGGTCAAATATAAACACACGTTTATATATATCATTATATATATAATTATAGTTATAATAATATATGTCATTATATATAATTATAGTTATAATTATAATATATATATTATTAATATAGAATATATTATATAGCATTAATTGATATGATATCATATACTATATATAGTCTATATACTATATATTATATGTTCTATATAATATATATTCTACATAATATGTAATATAATATACAATCATATTTTATATCCTATATCAATGATATATTAATGATCTATAATGAAACATGATGTATAATATATATTATATATGATATATCATTAATATATATTATATGTAATATGTAATTGTTATTATATATACTGTATAATATAGCATATATAATATACACTATAGTATATATACTATATAGTATATGTAATATGCACTATTACATATACTGTAGCATATATACATATATACTATAAACCATATTACATATCCTATATCCTAATTACTTTATAATGTAATATGCACTATACAATATATTATATAGTATATAGTACATACTATATAATATAGCACTTATTATATTATATATAAAATATATTAATGATGTGTAATATGTAATATAGGATATGTAGTACATGTAAGGAATATAATATATTTTATCTATATAATATATATTATGTAATTTATCATATATGATATATAATATATATTATATGTGATATATATTAATTATATATAGTATTATATATTAATATTATATACATAATATATAAAGGTGTGTGTTTGGATAAATATATAATGCTATGTATATATTATTACATATATTATCACATATATATGTAGCATCAGTGGACTACCAGTTTTACAAAATGTTACCTGTTTATATAATATACAATATACAAACAATGTGTGAGAGTTAATTATCTTCTATTGCTCTTTAATAAGCTCCCTGATAAGGTCCATCTTTTCATATTTGCAGTGTATATTTGGATATCTGTGGATATCTAAAACTATATGTTTAAGTCTTTCCATTGTTCTTGTAGGAGGTTGGTCTTATTTTCTCATTGGTTTATAAGATTTTTTTCAATATTCTGGCTACAGTATTTTTCATATGCAAGATTTATTGATATTTCCTCTCAGTCTATGTCTTGCTGTATATAATCAAAATGATGTATTTTATAAGAACTTTTACAGTTAAAGTCATATTAATCAATTTTTTCTTTTCTAGAAACTTTTATTTTGAAATTTCATATTTAAGGTTATATAAATGAACATTTTGCATTTTATTTCATTTCATTTATTACATTTATTTCATTTCATTTTTGTCATATATATGATATCTCAGGCACATATATCTTATACTCTATCTGAACATTTGCTCTTATTGTATCTGTAAATGTGTATATACCATAATTTATTTAATCAGTCTTACTTTTTATTGGTAAATATTTAAGAACTTGAAAATACTTGCCTTAATTCTACTACCAACTAGCCAAATTCCATTATTTTAAATTGTATACTACAGCATTTCCCCAATTTGCAGTTGCGTAAGTTATAGGAAAATTGGGATGAGGTTAAAGAAAAGATGTGATTTGGAGGCCACACTTTGCAGGACTGTGCACAGCCCTTATTGGGCTTAAGGGTGCCTTCTTTTTGATATGCTAAGAAATATCCTGTTCTGGTTTTGAGATTTTCTTCTTTCAGAGTACTTTTGTTAAGTTTTCCCCAGTGCTATTTACTTAAGCTTTTATTATGCTTCTCTCCTCTGAGAGATTTTTTTTTCTCAAAAGTCTCTGAATTTAGGTGACTAACTTATTTTTCCTTGGTACTATCTGAGCAAGGAAGGGCTTATGAAGAACTATACAATATGGGCAGCTTCTCAATATTCAGTTTCTTTTCTTGACCTATGTACTTGAGAGCTACACATTTCCCTCCATGTCTGTTTGGTTGTTAATAGGTTAAATTTGTATCACCTAGGTGAAACAAAATGTGAAATAGGATGATTAGAAAAGAACAAATGATTTGATAGAATTGTCCTTTAATGTATCTGTTCAAATAAGTTCTGGATTGAATGGTCAACTTAGTTTAATTTTAAGCTAAAATTGGATGTATAAACTCAATCACATTAACTGACATCAACACTGCTGATGTTTATTATTGAAACTTTCATATTTCAACTTTTCCATAGAATTTTTATAGAGATTTAGTTTTACTTCATTTTTTTCCTCTTTTGATCCTTGAGTAGAAGGAATCTTAAAGAAAGGCAGCCTTTTGTGATGTTTAAGTAGAAATGTACCATTTTAAGTAGTGTGAGGGTCCTCCACACAGCTTTTCATAGTGGTTAAACCAGTTTGCATTCCTACCTGCAGCACAAAAGTTTTTCTTTTTTTCTGTATCCACATCAGTACATGTTGCCTGATTTTTTGATGTGGACCATTCTTACTGGTGTGAGGTGATATCTCAATGTGGTTTTGATTTGCATTGCCCTGATTAGAAGTGATATTGAGCATTTTTTTCATGTGTCTGTTGGCTGTTAGTATTTCATCTTTGGCAAAGTATCTTTTAAGCTTTTGTATTCATTTTTGACTGGACTTTTTTGTTTTTTTTGGTCATTGTATGTGTTCTTTGTAGATCTTTGATATCAGACCCTTATCAGTTGTATGGAGAGCAAAAATTTTTTCCCATCCAGTTAGGTATCTTTTTGTTTTGGTTATTGTCTCTTTTGCTGTATAGAAACTTTTTAGTTTGATGTAGTCCCAGCTGTTTGTGTTTTCTTGAGTAGACTGATGATTCATGGGTGACATGGTGGTGGGAGAAATTGTGGTACCAACAGTGTAAAAAAAAAATATATATATATATATATAAAATCAACAAAATAGATATAATCACTAAAAACATTCCACTAAAAAAGATGAAAATTGAAATAAAATAGAACCACCCTAAAAAAAATAAAGTAAGGATGCAAAATTGCAATATTCCTCTAAAACCTCTTTTTTAAAACATGATCCTAACAAGAGATTTTACACACATACATGTTGCACAAAGCACTATCAATTCTAGTTTTTCAATAAATAGGCAATGTTTTGTTTTAAAAAGCTAATTAAAACAATGACTAACAGAAAATCTTATTTCTTGAGTTTTATAAAAATATTTTTATTGGGGTATATTTGACTTACAACACTGTATATGATTCATAGGTGTAGGTTCACACTTTATAAATATATTACCATGCCATGCTCACCACCAAAGCCACAATTATCCTCTATCATAATATTGCATCCCCCCCTCACTTTGTTTCCCTCCCACAGCCCCACTGTTAGCCTCAATTTTGCAGTCAGATTTTAGGATTTGTTTGGTTTAATTTTGCCTGTTCTTGGTTTCTTGATGTTTGATTTCTCACCCGATATTTGCCTTTCCCCTTCTGTCTTATTTTGCCTAGTATAATCCCAATCTAGTTCCATCCATATTGTACCAAATTACAAAATCTTATCTTTTTTTTTTCATTAATACTGATTAGTACTTTTTGTGTATCTTTCTCTCTCTCTCTCTCAATCTCTCTCTCGGCACTTAGGTTGTTTTCATAATTTGACTTTTGTGAATAGTGCTGCAGTGAACTTGCAATGCATATATTCATTTATATTAGTGTTCTTGTATCTTTCAGGTAGATACTTTGGAGTGTGATTGCTGGGTCCTTAGATGGATCTCTTCTTAAAAACTTGAGAAACTTCCATACTGTTTTCTGGAGGACTAGACTAGTATACATTACCACCAGCAATTTTCAGTGGTTCTCATTTCTCTATTCCCTCACCAACACTTGTTTCTGTTCTTCTGATGTGGCCTATTCTCACTGGTATGAGGTGGTCTCTCATTGTAGTTTTGATTTGCATTTCCCTCATGATAAGTGATGATATTCATCTTTTCCTGTTAGCCATCTGTATAGACACTTCCTCACTAGAGAAGTGTCTATTTAGCTCTTTGCCCACCTTTTGACAAGGATATTTTTGTTGTTGTTGCTATTATTGTTGTTAAGTTGTATGAATTTTGCATAGATCTTGGATATCAGCCCCTTGATAGATGTACAGCGAGAAAATATTTTCTCCCCTAAAGTAGACTGTCCTTTTATTTTAGCAGTATTCTCTCTTAATTTGCAGAAATGTTTAAGTTTGATAGGCCCATTTGTTCATTTTTGCTTTCGTTTCCCTTGCTTTTAGAGCAAAGTCCTCAAACATTACTAAAGTATGTCAAAGAGTCTTTTGTTTGTGTTTCTTTCTATGTACTTCATACTTTTAAGTCTTAGATCCAGGTTTTTAATCTATTTTGAGTTAAATTTTGTGTTTGGTAAAAAAATATGGTATAGTTTTATTAATTTTCATGGAGCTGCTGAGTTTCCCAACACCGATAGTTGAAGAGACTTTCCTTTCTCCTTTGGTTTCCTCTTTGATTCCTTTATTATAAATTAACTGACTATGTAAGTGTGAGTTTACTTCTGGGTTCTGAATTCTAATCCTATTTCATTTAGCCTGTTTTTATTCCAATATCATACTGTTTAGATGACTATAAGTTTGTAACATAATTTTAAGTCTGGATCTGTGGCAATCCTATTCCTTTTAGTTAGGATTTATAAGACCAGTAAGGTTTTTCTATTTCTTTGAAGAAGGGCATTAAAAGTTTGATAGACATTGCCTTAAATCTATATATTGCTCTGGGTAAAATGGCCTTTGTTAGTGTTTATTCTCCCATTTATATATGAACAAGGAATATCTTTTCACTTGTGTTCTCTATTTCTTTTTATCAGTCTGTTATTATTTTGATTTTGGGGTACTTCATCTCCTTTATTTTTGTTTTTAGATATTTCATTCTTTCAGATGTCATTGTAAATGAGATTTTTTTTGGCTTCTTTCTCTTTACTTCTTTGCATATGGGAACACAACTAATTTTTGTATATTGATTTTGTAGCTTCATTGTTCTGATGCACTTTTTTCTAGTAGTCTTTAGAGTTTTTAAAAAACATATAGTCATGTCATTTACAAAAATGATTGTTTTTATTCTTTTCCAATTTGGATTCCTTTTATGGTTTTCTCTTGCTTAATTGCTCTAACAGAACTTCCAATATTTTGTTGATTAGTACTAGTAAAAATGGACATTTTTGTCTTATACCCGATATTAGGGTAAAACTTTTCAGTTTATCATCATTTATTATGAATTTATTAATGATTTGTGATGTTTGGCCTTACTGCATTGCGATATTTTCCGTATATTCTCATTAAATTGAATTTTTTTGGTCACAAATATATTTATAATCTTTTTGGAGAACAATTCTATGAACAAATGGTATCCAAAAGAAGTCAGGGACAGCCATACTTAGAACAAATAAAATAGACTTTCAGCTAAAAAAGGTGATGAGACATGAATGGATACTAAGGGGACAATACCCAAGAAAGCATAACATTCATCAATCCATACTCATCAAATGAGGAAACAGCAACATACATTATGTAATCATTATAATCTCTGAAGACAGACAAAAAAATGCATATGTTGTGGGAGACCTAGATACCCAACTCTCACCAATGTATAGCTTAATGATGGAAAACAAAGACAATGACCCTAAACAAAGAGCTGGTTCAAATGGACATAACAGACACTGCACACCAAAAAAATCTGAATATCAAATTTCCTCAAGTACCTGTGGTTCACTTTCCAGGATCAACCATATATTGGGTCATAAGACAAACATCAGCTAGTACATGAAGATTGGAATCATATCATGTAACTCCTCTGACCATAGAAACATTGAACTAGGAATTAACCACAAAAAGATAACAAGGAGAGCCCCCCTTATATGGTGGCTGAACTATAAGTTACTGAAAGACCACTGAGTTAAGGAGGATATCAAATAAGAAATACAAAAAAAAAATAGAATAGTGATGATGAAGATAAATGATATAAAGATATAAAATCATAGTGAAGATAACTCAATAAAGATAAATGACAATGAAGCATGTATGGATACCCTAAGAGTCATATTAAAAGGGAAATATATAGCAGTACAGGCTCACTTCAAGAAATACGAAAAAGCCAAGAAACAACCTAATTTTCTATCTCCAGGCATTAGAGAGAAAAAAAAAAACACCCAGATGTATCTAGGGATGGGGGCTTGGCACCTCTGCCAGGGTGTGGGCTGAGGGGGGGGGTTCTTCCTCTGCTTTTCTCCCACTCCAATCAGACCTCACGAGAAATGAGAAAAACAACAGTCCAACCACAGACAAGCAGGAGAGGAGATCAATAAATAAAGGCCCTGTACACACTCATCACCTGGTCAGAACATGGTCAGAACACAAGAGATAAGACTATGAGACTAACTATAGTGATGACCTGTCACAGGGCTACAGCTAGAATGTTTCTGGGGGCTGCAGAACCAAACCCTAGTCTAGAGAAGCATTCAGCTTGAGCAAGGTGCCCTCCTTTTCCAATGGGTGAGGAAGGCCACAAAGATGTGGCTACAGCCCCATGAGAAAGGAGAGGAGTGGGATCAACAATCTGCTGATGCCTGTCCCCAGGTGATGTGGTGGAAGAACTTCAGGATATACAATGATGTAAATAGGTGTGTGTACATATATATATATATATATATATATATATATATGTATATATATGCACACACATGTATATAATCAATAAAAATATCTCAATTTCAAAGAAATGGAAGAAATATTGCTGAAATTCATATGGAATCATAAATGATAGTGAATAGTCAAAGATCTACTGATTAAAATGGGGAATAATTACACTTCCAGATTTCAAACTATACTACAAAGCAATTATAATAAAAAACAGAATGATGTTGGAACAAAAACAACCACACAGAGCAAAGCAATCTAGTTGAAAGTCCAGAAGTAAAACCACACATATGATAAGCTAATCTATGACAAAGGAGCAAGGAAGGTATACTGGAACAAAGGATATCTTTTCAATAAATGGTGATGGGAAAACTAGATTGCCACATTTGAAAATATGAAACAAGTGTACTTGCTCACATCATACACAAAAATCAACTTAAAATAAAAATAAAAAAAAGTCTTGTAGGTGAGATATGAAACTGTAACATATTTATGATAAAAAAACATAGACAAAACACACTATGATAGAGCTCAGAAACATCTTTGAGAACTTACCACCAGAAGCACAGAAAACAAAGGAGAATATAAACAGCACAGACCACATCAAAATAAAAAGCTTCTGTACATCAAAAGAGGCAACAACCAAAAAAAGAGACATCGTACTGAATGGTGGAAAATATTTACACCAGACAACTGATAAGGGACTGATATCAAAGTTCTGCAATCAGCTTGTATAAAAACAAAGCAGAAATGAAGAAAGCAATCTAATCAAAAGATTGGCAGGAGAGCTAAAATACTTTCTTCAAAGAAGAAATGTAAATGAGTAAATGCATTTGAAAAAAATGTTCAACATTGCTTATTATCAGGAAAATGCAATTCAGAACCACAATGTAATACATGTCACACCTGTAAGAATTACCATATTAAAATAACTAGAACCAACAAATTTCACCAGCATGAAAATGTGGTGAAATAAAGAAGCTTTTTACACTACTGGTATGAATGTAAAACTGATCTAGTCATTGTGGAAAGTTGTGTGTAGTTTCCTCCAAACACTAAAAATGAATGTATCATTTGACTCAATAGTTCTCCTTCTAGGATTATACCCAAAGGACACAATAATACTAACTTAAGAGGTAACCTGCACTCCTATGTTCCCCCCCCCCCTTTACGTAGCTCTATTTAATTTAGCCAAGTAACAGAAACAACTTAAATGTTCCCAAACAGGTGAATGGATCAAGAAGTTTGATATATGTACAATGTGAAATACTACTTAGTGATACAAAAAGATAAAGTTATGCAATTTATAGCAATATGGATGAGTAGATGGGATTATGCCAAGCAAAATAAGGCAGAAGTAAAAAAAGATAATATTAAATGATTTCATTCAATATTGGATACAGATAACCAAATGAATGTTGGGGAAAAAGGCAAAGTTCTCAAGCTGACCATAGATCTAAGGCATATAGCAAGAGAGGGACCAAGTCAGAAAGGGGGATGGAAGATCACAAAAGATAATGGTTATGGGTCATATGTACTATGGTGGTGGGAGAACTACAGGAACTGCACTTGAGGGAAGAAATCATATACTATCCAAAAATTAACAAAGATGTAAGAAAATGAATAAAATTAAAATTAAGAAGATATACATAAAAATAGTTTAAGACAGATATTGAATGGTTTCACTTAGTTGTGGAATAAAAAGAACCTAAAAAACATATACAACATAGTAAGAATACATTGTGAAAATATATGATGTATCTGAGGGAACAGATAGGTGGTGAAGGAAATGAGCAAGGGAGGGATATGGAGTAGGCACATGGGTGTTTTGGTGGAGAATGAGTGAAACATGTACATATACAGAGGAACAAAAATGTAACCCCCAAATTAAAATAAGATTAAAAATTATACTTATGTACCTAACAAAGAATATACAAAACAAAGAATATACAAAAAATATACAAATACAAAAAATATGCAAAAATATACAAAAAATATACAAAACAACTATTAACAGAACTAAAACATAAATAGTGGGAAACCTCAACATACTACTTACAATAAGGGATTGGTCATATATCTGACAGAAAGTAAATATGGAAATAGAGGCATTAAACAAAATGTTAGATCAGATGCACTTAGAAATTTACAGAACTTTCTACCTGAAAAAAAGATGAATAGACTTCTTAAGTGTACATAAAACATTCTTAAGGATGGATCATATGATAGCACATGATATAAATCTCAGTAAATACATGAAAATTGAAATCATGCTATCCATTTTTTTCTGCCATATCTGCTGATATGAAGATGGAAGTCAACCATGAAAAGAAACTTGAAAAATAAAACTTGAAAAATAAAAAATCAGGCCATGTGGAACAAAATGCTTTTGCATTATTTTTGGATTATAAAAGAAATCAAAGGAGAAATAAAAAGTTATCTGTAGACCCTCTGGAGAAAATGGAGGGATGAGTTGTCATATTCTATGGGATACAGTAAAAGTTCTTTTAAGAGTGAAGATTATATCTATAAAGGCCCACATCTACAAGCAAGAATAATCTCAAGCAATCCAATCTCATATCTGAAGAAACTGAAAAAGGAAATATGAAGCAAAACCAATTTGAAACACTGCTACAAACATATTATTTCAGCTTTATTTGTAATAGCCAATATATAGAGTTAATCCAAATGCCTATCAGTAAAAGACTGGCTATAAAATTTGTCCTATGCATATTTATTGAAAAGATAAAAGTGACTTTTGGTGCAATATTGTACAGCATGGGTAGATGTTAAATGAAATAAGTTAGAAAGTGAAAATCAATTACCATATGATTTTTCTTATTTATGGGAGATGAAATACCAAAGAAAGTAAACTGGCAAAATAAGACAAAATAACTCTTAGAATCTGTGAAAACTGAGATGATTACCAGCAGGCAGGGAGGAGGGGCTACTGAGAGTATAATATGATAGGATATTGACACTGGAACATTGGTGAAGGGTTAATGAAATGTGCACATGTTGAGGTGTGAAGTTGTACACTCAAACAATTTGCAAATCAATAAAATTTTGCTAAAAAGGGAAGGAATTTTTCCTGTTGGGTAGACAACTTCATATAAATCTTATACTCATTATATCTGAATAGTGAACTTTTGGGTAATCACTGGAAGAATGATGAAAATATTTGATCATGTGTTCAACTTGTGAAGATTAAATATCATTTAAATTCTTAGTGATGTTTTTGTCATCTGAATTTTATAAAAAGAACCCCCCTTTTTATTTCAGTAAATGGTTACTTTTGAGACTATTGTGTTAATTTTGATTTATCATGTTTTGAAAACTTCTTATAATCAGAGATGATTTTGGACAGATGAACAAAATTATCCCAGAAATAAAGCATTATTTCTTCAATGAAAGCCTGCCTATATGGAATGGGTATATTTACCATAAATAAGTAAGAGAAATGGTTTCATTTATGTTTTTATGTATTTTAGAGGAATATGTGAGATATTCATTGTTCATGGCACTTAATTGGTGGAAAATAAGTTTATATCAGAGAAGATAATGTAGATGAATAAAAAACTTTTTGACCATTATTATTTTGAATATAGCAGTACATAAAGAAACTGATAATGTTAATTTTTTTAGCATGTTGGGGTGGAAAGATCATCAATCATTGACAATTTTGACTTGAAATCCCATTCCTTAACATCTCTGAGCCTTGTTTTTTTCATTGTTCAAAGTGAGAATACTTAAGATTACTCAGATCAAATAGGGTAATGTAGGAAAGCATTTGGGAAATAATGGTAACTTTTTTTTCTTTCTGGTGTATACTTGCCGCATACTCAGTAAATGCTTTCGTCTTCTGGAGAGAAAGAGATAAGCATCTCTTTTAGATGATTTCATAGTTTACTTGCTCAGTCAGAAGTCAGGCATGACTCTGAGAGTTTCACAGGTTTATGGAGTCTCTATTTAATGTTTTGTTTTGGAAATCAAGTAATTGAATAGCTTTTTAAATGATCTTTTGTCAAGGATGTAGTGTTTTACTTATATTGTGATTCTACTTAATAAAAAAATACAGAATATCTTGACTTGCTGGGGATTGTGGGTTGTCTCTGTGCCCCACACTTGTAACTGACCAGTGAGTGTGACCAAAGCCCTGGTTCTGGAGTGGCTGCTGGTGCCCTGACTCAGAATGATTCATGTGCTGCCACTGCACCCTAGGGAAGCATGCCCACCTTATAAGTGAGCAGTAAGTATGACCCAAGCTTTGGTGCTGCCACAGCAGTAACATTGGTCCCAGCGTATCCCAGCAAAGCATGTGAATGAACAGCCTTCACACAGTAGTAAACCAGGGGGAACACACCCAACAGGTGAGGAAGCAGTGAAAATAACCCAAGCTCCAGCTCCACCAACATCTCTAGTGACCTTTCAGTGAAACCTGAGAGTAAGCACACCCTACTAGGTGACGAAGTAGAGAGCACACCTCAAGCCCAAGCACCTAAAAGTTTTCCAGAGACTCCCCCAAAGAAGAGTGGGAGAGGCCTTGTCTCTGAAAACCTGAGGAAGAGAAATACCCAAGTGGTTGAAGGGAGTCTCAACAGCTAGAAGCCCTGTTGGCCCATTACTTCCCCTGACTATAGAAGAACATTGTTCTCTGGGACGTCAACAGGAAGTATCAAATTTAACAACAGCAGCTCTAGCACAAAACAAATCACAATCTGGTAAAGCCTTCCAATAACCATGCTAACCAATTCACATGCCACAGTGACCCATGGCATAGAATCAGCCTGAAAACAAACAACAGGAAAGAAGAGCAATGTAAATATTCAAGCAAGCCCTCCAGGAAATAATATATAACCAAAGGAAAGACAACCTTCAGAACCCAGTAATGAGGACACAGAAGAAATGTGTTCACTACCTGTTAGATAAAGAATTCAAACTCACCATAACAGAAGCAAACAGATAAGAGAAGATGCAGAAAAATATACAAAAGAAAAAAAAAAAACAATATGAACAGCACAAGGAACTGAAGAATATAAGATTGTATCCCTAAAAAAAGAATTTATAGAAATTCAGGACATATAAAGAACAATAGAAGAGATTGAAAATGCAAAGAAAAGTCATGAAAATAAATTAGATGAAATAGAAGTATGAATCAGTACTCTCAAGAGCCAACAGAGACCAAGAAAGAGAATTACAAAGGAAGTAGACTGAAGAAAAACCCAGCCATCTATTAGATACCTTGAAGAAAAGTAATGTAAGAGTCAGAGGAACCCCATAAAAAGAAGAGTCATAGGAACTGAAAAACTATTTAAAGAAATAATGAAGAACTTCCAAAATCTGAAGTAGGAAATGAAAACACAAAAAGCCAGAAAGTCACCAAACAACCTTAAAAGAAAGGAAAACCACATCAAGACACGTAATAATAAAAATTACAAGAGTATAAGACAAGGAAAGAATAATGAAGCTGACTAGAGAAAGGAAACAATCTTGTAAAGAAAAACCTATTAGGCTGACTTAGATTTCTCTGAGGAGCCACTTCAGGCAGGGAGAGATTAGAACCACATATTCAAAAAACTCCAAGACTAATAAATGCTAGCCAAGAATACGCTATCCCATGAAGAACTCCTTTCTTTATGAAGGAAAAACAGGTACCTTCTCAGACAAAGTCTTCAGAGATTTGCTACTACTAAACCTTCATACCAAAAAATCTTATGAAAGGCTGTGAGATCAAAACCAACAGAAGGGAGCCAGGCACAGTGGCTTGTGCCTCTAAGCTTCAGCCTATGAATCGGCCGGGGCTAGGGATCATGGTTCAAGTCCTGCCTGGGGCCCGTAGTGAGACCTAGTTCCAAAAAAATAGCTGGACATGGTGGTGTGTCCTGTAATCCCAGCTACCTGGGAAGCTGAGGCTGGGGATTGCTTGAGTGTGTGGTAACCCAGGCAATGAGAACCTGTGGTTCCACAGGCAAAAATAGCAAGACCTAGTCTCAAACAAACAAACAAACAAACAAAACAAACAAACAAACAACAACAACAAAAACAACAGAAGGATAAACAGGAAGAATGAAACAAGTAAATAGAGCTTCAAAATGACCACCAAAATGGCAACTTAAGATGCTCAAGTTTCAATAATTACTCTAAATGTTAAGTCTAAACTCAATTAGAAGACACAGAGTAGCAGACTGTATGAAAAAACAGAAGCCAACATTCTACTCTCTACAGGAAACACCCATAGTCTCTAAAGATAAGTACAGACTGAAAGTAAAGAACAGGAAAATGATCCTAAAAGCAAATAGCTCCCAAAAGTAAATAGCCACTATTTTAACAGATATAGCAGATTTCAAACTAAAAAGGTGAAAAATGACAAGAAAGGATACTACTTTATGATAAAGGGGTTAATACGGAAAATGTATAACAATTATTAACATATATTCACCAAATGAGTGAGCACAAAAATTCATTAGACAATTAGTAAGCAGCACTGAAAGCAAACATTTGTGAAAATTTATATGTGGTAGGTTACTTTAACACTCCATTCTTCCCAAAGGACAGATCAACAAGACTGAAATTACACAAGAACACAAAAGAACTAAATGAAGATCTAGACCACATGAACCTAATAGTTATCTATAGAACACTGCACCCCCAAGAAAGAATACACATTTTTTTCAAAAGCACTTTGGACATTCTCCAAAATTGACAACATAATAAGCCACAAGACAAACAGCAAATACACCAAGATGAAACTAGTAACTTTTTTCTCTTATCATGAAGCTGATGGAGGGTACCTCCATTAACATTGCTGATATACACTGATAAAGCTAGAGGAAAAAAAATGGAGTATCCCTTGTAGCTATAGAATTATAAATTTCATAAGCTGATGGTCTGGTTTGGTACTTGCCATCAGTATAGCTGATACATACATTGATAAGGGAGGTACTTCTCTGTCACTTTAGAATTGTAAATTTCAAAGAGGACATATGAAGATGTGTTGATAGCCTTGATTAGAATTTTCCTTTCAGAAATATAGAAAGGGGAAGGAAGGAAAACAAGTAGTTTTAGTTTTTTTTTTTTTTTTTTTTGTAATAATGTGACATGATTGACGAGGCTGTTCCCAGAAGCATTGGAAAGGATAATAAAGTGATATAAGGAGAGCTGGAACAAAGAGCAGGAGCAACAATTTTTGGATGAGCCATTTTCAGGGAGAAGGAGAATGTAAGTCTAGGCCACATGGCTGAGGCAGTCTGGTCCAGCCTTGAGCACAAACTTGTGAACTCATGACTTTAGCATGTATAATCTGAGTGTGCATATTGAAATGAGTCTGAAGAGTTTGGAAATTTGAACTCCCATCTTAGAGTGTGTCATATGTAGTTGACTGAAATGTTTTTGGAGTGACTGTGAGCAAGGATTGAGTAAATGGCTTTTGCTTGTTCCTGAATCTTGGAATTTTAATACTGCCTAAAGTAAAGAGGATGTGGCAAGAAGAAGACAACATCACACCTTTGACTACATGCTTGGAAAAGCTGGAGCACGTCAAAGGAGAAGGATGCCCTGCATTTGGAAAACGTGCTGTTGAACTCTGTGTGACTGGCCATGTGGTGAGGTCATCAGAGACTGAAAGACTGTTTAGACAATGGTGGACCAATTGCTTTCCTTTTTAAAATGTTTATCTTGTAGTACATATTTAGGTAATCACTTTGTTTAGTAATAAATAGTTTTTCACTTTATGAGAGTTTCGTTTTGGCTTTAAAAGCTCTGGTTTGGAATTTTAGTAAGGTAGCTGTGGATGGTGAAGGACCCAAAGAAGAATAAACTAGTTTTTTTTTTTCTGCAGCCTAGAAGAGGCAAGCAGGTAGCAAGAGGCAAGTATTTGAATAACTAATGTGACTAACCAGTGGGAGCTTGAGTGTTAGCAAAGGCATTTGCCCAGCTTGCAATAGGTTAAGGTTTGAGTCTGGTTTAGAAAATGCTGGGAAAAAGGATTTTTAGGGTAAAAAAGAGCCTACCTTTTCCCTGATATCAAAGCCATCAAACTAGAAATCAGCTATGCAAAGAAAACAAGGAGATTGCCCACTACATGGAGATTGAACAACATGCTACTGAGAGACCACTGGATAAATGAGGATATCAAGGAAGAAATTAAAACATACAGGGAGACAAATGACAAAGAAGACACAGCACTGCAGAATGTAAGGGACCTGACAAAAGCAGTAGTAAGAGGATAGTACATGGCAATACAGGCCCATATCAAAAAGCAAGAAATAATCCAAAGAAAAAATCTAATCTCCCAACTTGAGGAACCAGAAAAAGAGCAACAACAAGAACAACAACAAAATCCAACAGAAGACAGGAAATAATAAAAAATTAAATCAGAAATAAATGAAATAGAAACAAAAAGACAATCCCAAAGATCAACAAAACCAAAAGCTTATTCTTTGAAAAAGTACATAGCATAGATAAACCCCTAGAAAGGCTCACACAGAGAAGAAGGGAGAAAACCCAAATAAGCAGGATCACAATGAGGGAAGAAAAATTATACTTGACATAGCAGAAATCCAAAGGATAATTAGAGACTACTCCGAGCACTTATATGCAAAAAAGTACAACAGCTTCAAGGAGATGGACAAATGCTTAGAACTATACATCACCCAAAGTTGTACAAAGAGGAAATAGAGGACTTAAACCAATTACAAGCAGTGAGATTGAAGCCGTTATAAAAACTCCCTAAAAACAAGGACTCAGGACCAAACAATCTCACAAATTACTTCTACCAAACATTTAAAGATAAAATAGCACATGTGTTATTAAAACTCTTCCAAAAAATTGAGAAAGAAGGAAAACTGCCAAATATGTTCTATGAAGGAAACATACCACTAATGCCAAAGCCAAACAAAGATAACACAAAGAATACTACAGACCGATCTCCCTAATGAGCACAGATACAAATATCCGAAATAAAATCTTAGTAAACTGAATCCAACAATGCATAAAAAGGGTATACACCATGACCACATTGGGTTTATCCTAGGAGCACAAGGATGGCTCAGCATCTGAAAATCAACATAATACATCAGATTAACAAGGAGAAAGCCAAAAACCAGATGATCATATCAATATATGCCAAGATAGCATTTGATAACGCTCAGCATCCATTCATGATGAAGGCCTTTGAAAAACTTAGTATAACATGGACTTATATTAACATAATAAAAGCTATATACAACAAACTACAGAAAACATCATCTATAATGAGGGAAAAAGTGAAACAATTTTCATTAAGATCTGTAACCAGGTAAGGATACCCACTTTCACTTTTACTTTTGAACATAATACTAGAAGTTCTAGCAGAGCAATAAGGCAAGAGAAAGACATGAAAAGAATATAAATAGGGAAAGAAGAAATAAAACTATCATTATATTCAGATGGTATATTTTATGGAGTACCCACAGAAAATCCACAGAAAAAGTATTTGAAACAATAAACCAGTTCAGCAAAGTAGTCAGTAACAAAGTCAGCATGCAAAAATCAGTAGCCTTCTTATATGCAAAAAATCAGTCAGAAGAAGAAATTAAGATAACTGCCCCATTTAGCATTGCACCAATGAAAGTTAAATATCTGGGAATAAATCTAACCAAAGATATGGAATACCTATACAAAGAAAACTATAAAACATTGTTAAAAGAAAAAGAATAAGACATAAAGAAATGGAAAGATGTACCCTGCTCATCTGTTCATATAATGGAAGAATTAACATTATCAAAATGGCTATTCTATCAAAAGCAATCTAAAGATTCAGTGCAATTACAGTAAAAATCTCAATGTCATTCTTTAAAAAATAATAATAATTACTATAATTCATATGGAATAATAAAAGACCTTTAATAGCCAGAGTCCTCCAAACCAAAAGAAGAGAGAATGGAGGTTTTACATTCCAAGACTTCAAATTATATTACAAAGGCAAATAATAAAACAGCTTGGTACTGGAACAAAAACAGACACACAGACCAATGGAATAGAATTGAATGTCCAGAAATAAATTCACACATCTCTAGTCAACTAACCTATGACAAAGTGGCAAAAAACATTCATTGGAACCATGTTAGTCACTTCAATAAATGGTGATGGGAAAAATGGACTACTACTTGTAAAAAAATGAATGTAGACTACTCCCTTCCATACACTAAAATCAACTGAAAATAACCTAGATATAAGACCTGTACTCATAAAAAACATAGCAGAAAACATAGGCAAAGCACACCATGACCTTTACTGCAAAGACATCTTTCAGGGCACAGTTATGCATGCAAAGAAGATGAATGAAACATAAACAGCTGGGACTACATCAAACTAAAGGACTTTTTTTTTTTCTTAACTTATTTATATATAAACCCCACATCATTGTAATCCCAGGGATTTAGACCCCCTCAACCTCCCTCCACTCCCCTCCCCTCCATTTCCCCCTAAAGGGCTTCTGTACAGCAAAAGAGACTATAACCACAATAAAGTTATACCCAAGCAAGTGGGAAAAAATTTTTGTACTCTACTCAAATGAGAAATGTCTGATATCAAAGATCCACAAAGAACTCACACAAATTAACAAAAACAAAGCAAAAAACCCATTCAAAAATGTGGAGAAGAATTTAAAGGATACTTCTCCAAAGAGCAAATACAAATGGCAACAGGCATATGAATAAAAGCTCAACATCACTTATAATCAGGGAAATGCAAATCATAGCCACGAGATACCACCTTATACCAGTAAAAATGGCCCATATCAACAAATGGGTAACAGCAAGTGCTGACATGAATGTGGAGAAAAAGGAACACCTTTACACTACTGGTGAGAATGCAGTCTGGTTCAGCTTCATTGGAAAGCACCCTCAAACTATTGGAAAGCACCCTCAAAAGTATGGTAGTTCAAATCTTATTAATAAAGTTTATTACTCAAAAAAAAGAGAAAGTTGTGGTATATTTATGCCATGGAATATTATTCAGCAACCAAAAACAGATAAAATGATACATTTGTGCAACATGGATGGAGCTAGAAGGATTCATGCTAGTGAAAATAATTCAGAAAGAAATAGACAAAAAACTGATGGCCTCACTTATAGTTGGGTTTAGGGTAAATGAACAAAAGTTCAAAAAGTTAGAACTAATGAACTGACAACAGAAGTAAAGCATACAGCTACAAAGGGGGAGGGAGGGGGAAATCAGGGAAGAGATGAATATGAAAGATCAAGATGATAGTTCATGGGTGATATGGTGATGGGAGAAACCCCAGTGCATACAGCAATGTAAAATACACACACACACATACACATAATAAAAAAAGAATGTCTTGAATTGCATTTGAAACATAGGGAATTTTAATGGGAAGTTAATGATAGCTTGATTTTTGAGTTGGTATCTTCCCTATGAGATAGATCTTCCCAGGAAATCAGAATCTGTAGGCTACCATTTTTACCTAAGTAAAATCAAGGAAAAGTAACTATTAAGAAGGAACTTACAGAGTCCCTGAAAAGCAATAAGTAGTTTTGAGGAAAAAAAAAGCAAATAAAGTTTAGCTCATTTGGTGTTCTGAAACATAGCCTTCTCATCTATTTTTTACTCCTCTGGTTAAAACCTTGCTTAGTTGTAACTAGGAATATTTCTGTATTAACTTTTGGAGAAATTGTTTTATTTTTGTCTTTTACTGAATATTCAAAGAGGATGTGAGACCTGAAATTTTGGCATGAAAACTTTTAAAATTTCAGGATGGTGTATCATTTAACTGATTAAATAAAATATCTTTTAGTAAAGTCAATGTGATATTGGTTATCTCTAGAAGTAATGTTTTATTTTTATACACTGAGCATAAACAAGTACACAAATATGAAATCCTTGACTTGCAGTTGTAGTCACTAGAAAAGAACTTTGAACTTTAATAAAACTCATATTTATGTTAGTAAGTCATAATTTCTGCTCAGAGGAGTAAGGAATATTGAAAGACTTCTCACTGCAGAACTATAGGATGCAGTACTGTAAGGTTGATTTCAGAGGTTAATTCAATTGTGATTCTTTAGCAGCATGACACCAATTTTGTGGTATACCAGAAGTCTTTAGAATTCCCTGTATAACTTTAAATAATACATAAATCCCTCTCTAGAAATAATGAGATAGAAACTTGAAATAGTTAAATTCTTTTTAAAATTAAATACTTTATTATATAGATAATCATTTCACATCTTTGTAATCCCTGCATTCACCTCTCCCCCCCTCTCCACCAAGTTGTGAATTTCACTTTGTTTTTTAGCTTGTTTTGACTTTTCCTCCTGGCCTTTTGTTTGTTTTTCCTATGTCCCATATATTAGTGAAACAATTTGGATTCTGTCTTTTTCTTTCTGACTTGTTTCTGTTAATATGATTTCTTCTAGGTACATCCATGTTATCAGAAAATCATCAAATTTGTCATTTTTAATTGATGAATAATATTCCATTTTGTACACACACACACACACACACACACACACACACACACACACACACACACACATATATACCACATCTTTTTCATCCATTCATCTGTTTTGGGTTCCATGTCCTTGCAATTATAAATAGTGCTGTCAAACACATCCAAATACAGGTGTTCCTTTGTACCCACAGTGAGGTCTCCTTTGGGTAGATTCCCAAGAGAGTGATTGCTGGGTTGAATGGTAGTTCCATTTACATTAGTTTGAGCATCCTCCACACTGCTTTCCATAGTGGCTGGACCAGTTTACATTCCCACTAGCAGTGTAAGAGTGTTCTTTTCTCTCCACATCCATGCCAGCACTTGTTGCTGCCTGTTTTTTTTTTTTTTTTTTTTTTTTTTTTTTTTTTTTTTTTTTTTTTTTTTTTTTTTTTTT
>PVHY01015631.1:0-35581 GCA_004024945.1 Uropsilus gracilis | reverse complement strand
ATTGCATATACTCATAGAATGCTGATATAATTGCCTAAAACACTATATATATCCACAAAAATCTCAAATAAATTGCAGCAGATTCATCACCCCTTGAGTGTGTGCATCTGTTCTCCATTCGCCGGCTCCTGTGTCTTTCCTGCCCAGCTGAACTCTGATCATCTGGCCTGCGCCCTCGCCCGGCCGGTCCGCAGCAAAGAGTTACATCAGAAAATAGTCCAATATTCTGGACACATTGTAATGTATATTTGAAATAGAACATGGTAAAAAATGAAAATCCCCAAAAGAAACACCATGATAGATTCAAGTGTGGAAAACTTCACAGGTGTTACTTCCATTGATTTCTTACATGAAACTTCCTATAAAATGGTTCTACATGCTCTGATAACATCAGCAGTCAATATAAAATTACTACAATGTTCTACCATAAAGAACAGAAAATTCTATGTAGCTAATAGAAAAACAGAAACACTTCCAAAGGTAGGCTTGACAACAAAAAATTGTCGAGTCACTAAATTGTGAATAAGTATGAAAAATGTGTTAAACTAAATAAAATATATTAGTTTTTTGTTTGTTTGTTTTTTTATGAAACGAACACACAACATGATTGTTCTGGATTGACTCCAAAGTGCAAGCTAATCCAATATCTGAAAGAAATAAAGAAAATTTACTTCACATTTTACAAAAATTACTTCACATTTTAAAATGACACATTTTATCACTTATTTTGATGCAAGAATAGAAACCTAATATTGACTTTCAAAGCTTTCATAAAATAAAAATGTAATAAAATTATAGTTGTTGAGAAACTGAGGATGAAAACAGTTACAATAAACTTCATATTGCATAGTGAAATATCAGATTCTGAATCCCTAAATCGTGGATGCACAGATATCAATCACTGAACCTTTGAATCAGCATGGAATATAAAACTCTGGTTTGTGAAATAAGTTAATTTAAAAAGGTATCTGCAGTGTAAAGAAAATACATTGGGATTATTTACAGATGAAATAGCTATTTGAATAAAAATTGAAAGATGCATATTAGGTGATAAGAATTAATACATAAATTGGCAAAATCTTTGTGTATAAACCAATAAGCTAACTCAATAGTATTTCTGTCTACAGCATCAGAAAATGCTAATTTTTCATATATTTTAAAATAAAATGCATAGCAAAATCATGAAATAATTTCCCTTTATGATTGATGAAATTCAAAACATATTAGAGGAAGAAAACACATAAAATCGAACTTATGGAAGGATTTTACATGATATAAAATTAATCATAAAAGTGATGAAGCTGATTGATCTCCAAATTTGTTTAAAGATGTAAATGTTTTCAAACATCATCAAAGTATTTTCTAGAAAACAGTTTTATTGGTCATCATTTAGATTTCATAAAATAGAGTCACTTAAAGTGTACAAAAAAAGAACTGTCACAAAACTCACCTTTGCAAATATAACTATTATTCATACTCAGAAAGCTCGTATTACCCCAAAAAGAAGCATTAAACCAACTGATGGTGATTTTCTTACTCACCGAGTCTCAGTCCCTCTCGCAAAAACCAACACACTTTCTGTCTCTATGAATTTGCAATTTCTTGATAGTACATATTAAATGGATTCATACAACATATGATGATTTTGAAAATTGAATGACACAAATGAAATGTTGGCCAACATAAGTCACACACAATCGGAATGGCATCTGCACATTTTGCTGTGTAAAGTGCATTTCAATTTACTTGATAAAAACACCATTATTAGGATAAAGACATAATCCATTTTAAGGTATAACAAGCTTTTATCAATTCTTAACATAAAGTTACGCAAAAGGTAGCAGTCCCAACTGTTTTACCTATCAAGTTTTTGCGTGCAATAAAACATGTTTGGTTGTTCACAGTTCTCTGCATAATGGTCTGATTGTATCATAACACAGTTGTATGTTCCCAGTCGTGATTCTCTTATCCTGTAATAAAGAAAAATGCATGATTCTGTTGTTTTACAATACAGTGGCAAAAATCAGTGGAAGTATTTTTTGAAATAGATATAAACTTTTCATGGAAAAGTTGTAGAGCTGGAAATTTGACAAAATGAGTTGTTCTTTAACTATTATCAGGATATGACTATAATTTAAATCAAACTGCCTATATGATTCTTCCTGTTTCCCCTTTTAAATATTTTTCTACAGTAACACTATTTAAATAAACTTACTTAAACTGGAGAGATGACACATTTATCAGTTTCCACTGAGGATCACTGCCATTACGATAGATACCAGTCCATGATAAAGCTTTTATATGCTTGAAAAATGCCTATTGAAACACAAATAATTTTTATTTACATAAGACCTATGAAAACCTTCATTAAAAAAGGAGTAATATGTCCTTCCATATCATAAATGTTCATGATGAAAAATGATTTAGATCTATTAATCTAATGTTAATAGACACTGTGCTAAAAACTATGCAACACAGATCCACAAACATTTACCATTAATTACTTCATTGATATAATATGAAATCTTAACACATTTATTTTTAGCACCACAAATATGCTTGTGCTGTGAATAAGAAAACTCAGATTCTTAGAACTTAATCATTACCTGTATTGCCAAACTAGAAGAGCAGGGTACTAAGTTTCCAGACACTGTAACAAACATTCCTCTGGATACCGAAGCTAAATCAGTGCATATTTCCATGTCCTTTCACTGAGGAAATTAAGACCCCTATATGGAAGTAAAGTCTTATATTTGTAGTAAATTTGGAGATCTAGTCGCACTATTTAACAAGACCTGACCACTCTGTACTGGCGAATAAAATGTCCAGAAAGCTGTCACTTTTTCTTATCTCCACCATTCCTTCTGTAAGTACAACTCTACATTCTAATGAAAGATATAAATGGAGAATATGAAAGGTGAAAAGAAAGGCCAAATGATTTGTATGCAGAAAATATGTGATCAAATACAACAGGAAACAGAAGAAAGGAAACTAGGGCAATGTTCTTTCACATAACTGACAACTAGAGGCTCAGAGTAGCCATTTCTTCTCTTAGGAGAGGGGATCTAATCCTGAAATAACAGTTAAACTTACAATGGGGAGGCCTCAGGACACATAACAGTGATTAAGTATTAGGGGATAAGCATCACTTCCCACCAGCAATGGAACTGAGAGGGCCTGAGAAGCTGAGGTGGAACAACTTAGGGTACCCTGTGGCTGCCAATACTCCATGCAAGAAGTTTCTATCTCTGAAAAGATGACACTCAATCTCCCCAGCTGAGATGTGAGGCAGAATGAATAATGAAATGTTCTATCATAAAATTTTGCTGTGAAAATTTGAAAATAGCAAATAAATAAAATAATGCTGTAAAATCTGAAGTATATATGGGAGTAAAGAGATCAGAAAAAAACTTATAATCTGCATGATTTAATTTATTTAAAATTATAAAGCAAGTAAAGTGATCAATATTAAAAGTCAAATCAGTGCCTAAATAATCCAACAGTAAGAAAAGACATGATGGAATAAGAAGGACATGATGAGAAAATAGACAGTGGTGTTGGGTTGAATTGGGGGTGGGGACTTCTAGTCATGCTATGCTGTGTAGACACAAGGTCTATTCACTGGTTGATCAACCTGTCCAACAACAGTATGCCCCTTTTTGGTGATTAATAAAGCTATAGGCAACATTTATTTAAGAAAAGATACATTTGGAAATATGGTTTTTTGGGAAAGCCATGAGTGAGTGTTTTCAAGTGTGCATTAATGGTATAAATTTTTAAGTAAAAACCTAAAAGTCAGACCATGGACTTTTACACAAACGTTCAAATAAATCACTAAATTTTACAACAATATTGATTCATTCACAAATATAAAATAGACTGAAAAAAGTCTTCAAAAAATTGCCTGCAACAATGGAATGCTTACCATTTCTTCCTCGTTGTCTATGTAGAGCAATTGGGACTTCTTACTCTGACAGGTTGCCACACTCTCCTTCCAGGTTTTCTTTTCCTCACTAAAGTAATAGCAGCTGTTTAAGTATGTAAACCACTCCTTTGGACAAGGACCACAGTTAAATGCTGAAGAGAGAGTATGAATCATTATCACAATTTGAAGTATATAGTTGAAACACATTAGGTGTCTATGTATAAACTCACATGTGCATTACACAACCAACACCTCACAGAGAAAGGTTAGTGTCTTATTTCCTAAGTTACACTCCCAATAAAGCAGATGGATATATGTTATCATGCATTCTAAATAATGGAGATCAGTAAATAGAACCATTTTTGAATAGCAAAATTATGCATGTTCCCCAACATTTATTACCATTTCTACCTAGTCTAACATACATACATGCTATCAACTATGCTAATATGGAATTTTGCAATCATTGTGTACCTTTATGTGTATTGATCAGTGAGGTGTTACTATTCTGCTTCAGCTCTGGATTAACTAGAAAAACAAAAGCAACATGTATGAAAATTAGTGATCTAAGTAAATTATAGATATTACTTTCTAAATTTGATTTTTTTGTTGGTTGTATGTTAATAATTACATAATAAAATTAAAAAAATACAAATAGAAGAATGAATAAGTAGAAAACTTTATGAATAATTTGAAGACTCAAACAGTCTCCATCTCTTTCAATATCTAGTTAACAAATCAATAATTATATACAATTCTGGCCATGAAGTCTCTTAAAGCAACTCTTTGAAATATGATCTCTGAATCTGTGTAAAATATTTTCCACAGTCATGTTATATATTTATGCTTTTGATAAATTCAGAATTTTATTCAGCATTTAATTGAACCCACACACAAAAACAGGAGTTCTATTTCCTAATGCTTTGAAAAATATGAAGGTACTGACAATCGGTAAGTGAATGTTCTCTTATAACCTTTCATCTACTTACAGGGAAAAGTGATCACTGCTACAATAATGGATATCAACACAAGGCAGGTGACTCCCAGGAGCACAGCAATGAGCTTCCCTGAAGGCAATGATAAACCTGCAGTGTGTGAGATGTAAACACCAAGAAGAGAGGTGAAGAAAGTTTTTCAGTTCAGACAAGAGAATCCATATAAACATCAACTCACATATAAAAACATAAACCTTGGGCCATTTCTCCTTCTGGAATCCCTCAGCATCCATCATTGCAATTTCAGTAAACATAATGCCCATGACTACAAATTACAACAAACAATGCATGAAATGTGACTTTTTATTTCACATTAGAATATTCATTTCCAACTTCAAATGCTGATCTTCAGAATCAAAACTAGGTGAGTTTATTCCCTATGAACCCTCTTTACTCCCTAGCACATACCCAAATATTATACTGTGTGTCTTTAAATATTTTACATTTGCAGAGGTGGATCTTGCGTTTCCCATGAATCCTGAAAAGTATTTGAATGTCCAATTTTGCATAGTTTTTTTCTTGCTCGTTAACTGAAAAGGAGCTTTCAGTGTCAGTATTTTTTCTTAGCTATTTTGATGAGTTGTTTAAATGATTTTCTGAGTGTGATATTAAGGCAGCAGAGAGAGAGATATGAGCTACATGTACCTGAATTTCAAGTACAGTCCACTTTTATTTATATATTTCATATTATCTACTATGTGCATCATATCAAAGTCATCATTTCTTCCTGTTTAACTTTGTAGAGCTGATGAAGGATCTTTAAAGCATTGGTCTTCACATTCTCATTCCATGTTGTTTTTGCATTATTGAGAAAAAGTTGCTTATGTATGTCATATATAAATTACATATATATATATCACTTCTAGACATTAAAAGACTCCAATATGAGAGGAAACATGAAACTCACTGCGTAAACAATATTTATGTTGAATGCTTCTTTCTACAGTGGCCACAGAGGCAAGTTAAATAAGAATATGACTAATGTTCAAAATTACTAAAATTTTTGAAAATAAACTTACTTATATACATTGGTATAAGCATACACCATATACCTCACAGACTGCAATTAAACAACAAAAACAGCAAAAAAATGTCAATTGCATACTCACATGGAAAGGCCAGCTTTTCTTTTCTCATTTTTTGAACCATAATACACAATGAGTACACACAATTATCCATTCTGCATGTTCTGAAGGAAATTCTTTATTTAAAATAATACCTCTTGTCATAGAATAGCAAAAGAATTTCAGACAATAGAAAAAAGTATGGATATTGTAAATATGTCTCTTCATTTTGCTCATCACAATTAAAAATATCACTTTACAGGGTATTGCAAAGGATTTGGTGAAAATTTTAACCCTTGCCTTTACTCTATGCACATGTGGCACTGAACTCACTCCATGATTATATCTCTGGGCAATGGGTGTGCACAGATATGAGTGAGCTCACCTGAGCATAGGAGAAGGAGATTAATGGGCAGCAATTCCTGGGGAAGATCATGGGGAGAGCATAGGTTGAGAGAGCACAGGGGAGGCAAGAAGAGTGCACAGGAAAAGAACACAAAGAAAATAGAAAAAGATGCCAGAAATAGTATGAAGAATCCTGGTGAGGTTTTGGGGCTTGAATTCTTCACAGTACTTCTACCCCTGACCTTGTGCAGTTCTGCCCTGTTCTGCCATCCCCCATACGTCTGTTTAATTGCTAGAACTAATAAAGAACATACCAAGAGCCATATGTTTGCACTGCAACATGAGCATGAACAAGATGCCTATAATAATCTCCTATGATCACTGTATACAAAATATTATTGCCTGATTTCAAATTTTGATTTCTTAAAAAAATCTATTCAAAAATTATTCTATCCTAAGACAAATGTGTGTTTCTATATGTGTGTGTGTGTGTGTGTGTGTATAACAAAATACAATGAGCAGAATTTTATAATGGCTATCTTTTAGTTTATTTTTATAGGGTGAATTAATCTTTTTCAATTTTTAGAAACTAGAAGAAAATAAAGTAAATCTAATGAGAAATATTATTTCTTCTAAAATATCGTCAATATTGTCTCTTAATTTAAAATTAGGTGTATTACTTACATTTACAATATGGAAAAATTGATTTTGGCAATAATTTTTAATAAAGTATTGGAGATTAAAGAAAATATTGTCCAAAAAATAAAGGAGCAAATAACATAATATATTAAAGTATTTGGTTTATCATATTTCATAATAAATTAGTATTTTTCAGTAAGGTATTTCTCAGTAAGTAAGTGACTAGTACACATATATAGCACTTTATGATCATTCTGTTCCATGTCCTTTTAAATTGTATAACTATATTTTAAAAAGTTTTCCATTTATATAGCTTTGCATTCTAAATAAATTTTCCTCATGTTGTTCGATATGATACTCTCCTATTATCATTACTAATGAATATTATAAAAATGATTTTATAATTTATATTGTACAAAAATCATCATTTTTTACAAGCTAATATATACAAAACAACAATCATACTAATATTAGAATGTGGGAAATAATAGTGTACCTTTACAGATATTTGTCACCAGGGAGAAGTCAATCTGTTCTGGGGAGAAACCATTTTGTTCCAGTTTCCTTGTAACTAGAAAAAAAGTTAAAAATCCTTATAAAAAACAGTAGTATTCTATGTAAATTTAATCAATCAATGCATCATATTTTTAATTTGGAAATGATGTATGATGGAGGGGTGTAAAGGCAATCTATAACAAACATTAATTTTACAGGAAATTTAACAAAACAAGGAGTCTTTGGTGGGGGGGGATCAAAAGTTTAGCATCAGACACCATCTCCTACGGGATTTGGTTAAAATATAGTTAAAGAATTTATTCTGTTATTCTCAGGTTCCTAAAGTATGTCATTGAATCATAGTATCCTTTGTAAAATATTCTCTACAATCAATCTGCATATTTATGCTTTTGGCACATTCAGAATAACTATTCAGCCCTTAATTAAATCTATACAATAAGGTAAGTGTGTTCCATTAATCTTTGAATTATTTAGAGCACTGGCAATCATCAAGTGAAAACTTTGTTCATAAAATCTTTCAAATTTTTCTTACTTAGAATAAAGACTATGATTTTTACTAGAGTGGACACCAAGAAAAAGCAGAGGATCCCCAGGATCTCAGCAGGCATCTTCCTGGAAGTTGACAGCAAATCTGGAGAAAGAGAGTGGAAACATAAAGAAGGAGACACTCGTTGACAGTATACCGACAAGATAACCCACCTGCACAAGGAGTCATATATAGAAGCGTGGATATCAAACCTTCATTACCCATTGTCAACTTTCCACCAGAATATACATTGCATTTTCAGTAAACATAATATTCCTTGAATTGTTGGTCAAAAACTACAACTCCCATCTATGCCAGGGTAGAAAGAGTCCTCACATTTCATGTTCCAATGACAACATAATAGTGACAACAAGACAAAGAAAACCTTAAGTGAGCTTATTCCCTACTCTTAGTCCATGCTGGCACCCCCGTCAGACATCCAGAACAGTCACACCGTGTGCGTCTATTAAATGTTTTACCTTTGCAAGGGTAGTGCTCCTCATAACTTGACGAATCGGAGAAGTAATTTTTAATTTTCAAGATTATATGTCAATTTGTTTTTGAAAAGGAGCTTCTAGTTCCCTTACCTTTCGTTTGGTGTCGGCTTTGATCCCGAGGCAGTTTCTTCTATCTTCTGTTATTCATGTCTGCAGATGAGAAAGAGCAGGGACAATGCTCGGTGATCACTACCGGTAAGTCGTTATTAATTGGTGTATATGATGACCAGATCCACAGAGCAGTCAGCGTGGGTGGGGTGTGAGCAGAGTGGCCTATTCATAATGCACTTGAACAATAGATAATCTTTAATGTCCTTGGAATTTAAAAAAATTTTTGGACGGCTGAATAGTTTTAGCATGAAATTTTAAATTTGACATAATATTACTTATTGGATTAATGAGCAAATATTACTGAAATAAATTTCTTGGATAATGTTTTTCTTACTATATCAAAGCCAGTGCTCAGGGAAATATTCTGAAGCTATTAGAATAATTGTTTTTGTTTTTGTTTTTGTTTTTTTTTTTATGAAAGAGCTACATTAGGAAAAAAAGTTGTGCTTTAAATACATTTTTGGTTAAAAAATAAATATTCTACAAAGGAAAAGAATCAAATAAGCATATGTATAAATTTCTTGCACTAAATAACTTTCATTTAGTGATTTCTGGTTATTGTTTAAGTGGAATGAAAGGAATGTTCTATATATGTAAACTGATATATGTACATTAAATTAATTGAAATTGTAAACAGTACAGACAGTAAGATAAAAAATTTTCAGAGAACACTGATTTTGTACAAGAGAATGACCAGTACATGAAAGGTTAAGATAAAAAGCATAAGTAAATGAGTAAAATTCATTTTGAACAAAATAGTTGATTCAAACTACCAGAAGGATTCTATGATTATACAAATAGTGAAAATTGCTTAGTTGCACAAACAATCCTTGTGAATTAGATAATATAATTTATTATCTCACTCCAAGGCTTTGCAGTGAGTACTTTCTAGAATAATTCTGACTTTAATCTTAGAATATGTGATTATAAAGAAGTTAGCTAGTGTTTAGAAGCTTACTTTTCTAAATGTGAAAACAAATTTGCAAGATCTAGTGCAAAAAAAAAAACATTCAGACATGCTATTGTTATCTCTTAATAATATATCAATTATTTGACCATTTATTACACATATGCCATTATTATTTCTGTCTAAACATGAAACAGGCAATCTTGCATAATTCATTAAAAATAAATATCTTTTGTGGTGTTCATTCTATTTGTTTTTAGCTATGGATGGCTAAGAACTAAAAATTGTATGTGTACTCCTTCATCTTGACTTCTCTAAATTTTAAAAGGCTTTTACTAAACAGGTGTCTTTAGAATTTCATTGGACCTTCTTTATAAAATCAATGCATTTTGAGACTACATGAAAAGTGAACATAATATATATTAGCCTAACATATTACATAATATACAGACATACCAGTAACTGATTCCAAAATCCAAAATAAGCTGCACTTTCAGGTTAAATAACGTAGATTCAAAAAATCTCAATTATGCTTGTATCTATGCACTAGACTAATCTTGGCAGTCTGAATTTGAGTTTTTAAGGAACCCTAGAGTATATCTTACATGAATTTTTCTATAGAGATAGCAATATAGTCAGTAATTTGTTTGCATATCAATGATTGTATGGCATCTGTAATTGCTCACTTTCTGAAATGGGCTGGTAGAGAGACAGGAAAATAGACAACATACCTTCTGTTTGTTAAAGTATCCTCTAGTGGGAGACCTGGCTATCCTGAAAAACTAAAACTCAGTAGCTGTGGTTTACATAGACTTTGCTGTGAAGGCTCAGAGTGAAGTAAGAGTGACAAGTGCAGATCTCTTATCAACATTTAAATTTGAACAGGAAATTCTAGCACTAGAGCTACGCTATGAAGACTATTTATTCCATCACATCTCCAGAAGAGGAGAGAAGCTTTAACTGTGTCTTTTAGCTTGTCCATTGAAAAATGACTCTGAAAAAATTGTTTTCTTATTTTTTATTTATCTTTAATTGAGTTAAAACCAGACTATCCCCATAAGGTTTTAACACCATAGTGCATCCACCACCAATTCATGTATACTCCATCTCTACAGACCATCATTCCTCCCTCCCTGTTTTTTCCCCTCTTCCACTCCTCCATATTGTTGTCTCAGTTCTGTAGTCAGAGGTTAATGGTTAGGTTTTCAGGTTGCCTTTATCTGACAATCACCTCCCTCCCTGTTTTTTCCCCTCTTCCACTCCTCCATATTGTTGTCTCAGTTCTGTAGTCAGAGGTTAATGGTTAGGTTTTCAGGTTGCCTTTATCTGACAATCAGTTTAATTACTTTATATATAAGTCATCCAATTGAAACAGCATAGGTTAAATAATGATGAAAGGATATGTTAAGCATTATATTTTCCTAAATTAAAAGATATCAGAGTGCCAAAGATTGATCACACTTTGCTGTTAAATTGTTTCTGTCTCACTCACAAAACTTTGAAAACGGCGGTCTTATGATTATCTTAATATGCTTTACTTTTCGATAAGGTTGCTGAATATTGAGACTATATACTTTTTCCTTGTATTCTCATTTTTTTTTCATTTATACTTTAATGGAAATATTTCTAAAAGCAAATTCCCTTAGCAATATGTATTAAATGATATCTGTCATTAAATATTCTGAAGAATTACTCTATTTTCATTTTTTCCCCTAAATGTCCCATAAAAAACTAGACCTGACATTTCTTGGTATTCAATCTCTTGGCATCCAATATTCTTATTTGCAAACAGTTATTCCCTTGTAAGAAAAACATCTCTTTAAGGATAAAGTATTCAAAAATATTGAATTATGTCACTTGCAGAAACTGAAATATTGAATAACTAAGCCTTATCCTATTCATCATTTCGTCCTCTAACTTAATAGTTTGTTTTAAAAAGGATATTTGCTGTTCGTGAGAAAGGCCAAATTTAACTACATAGAGGGAAAAAAGTTATATTTTAAACCATAATAATCAAACAGTGCAAGGATAGAAATTAGATTTTATTTAATTTCTTAATGTATCTATTGTTATTGAAGTACAATTGCTGCACATCTTGCCACTGTTTTCCCATATAGAGTTTTCTCCCTAGTCACCAGAGAACTCGCACCTAAGGCAACTACAATCCTTCACACCAAATTTATTTGAATCTTCCTCCATACCAACAATTGTCTTTATAGCTCTTCCACTGAAAGTTGTAGAGCTTTGATCACCATTTAGGGGTTAGTTTTAAACTTTGTCTTTGATGATATTTTTCTATTTTACATATATTTTGTTTTTTCTATGTTCCATATATTCCACATTCAGTATATATCCACACATACACACACGTATGCATATATACACACACAACAAATACTACTCAAGAATACAAAAATAGTAAACTCATATAATTGGCAGTGAAACTGATGGAGCTATAAGGTGTTATGTAGGCAAAAAAAAGCCAAAAATAAAAGTAAACTTTGGAAATAAAAGCTAAATGATACAAGAACATAAAAAGGAGCACTGTGTTGAAATTAAATTATCTATCTTGTTTAAAATAGAATTATTTTCATCACTTCCTCATTTTCTGCTTAATCAAAAATAGGGAATATGTTTATCATTTTCAAGGGTAGTTCATTTTCAAGGGTAATCACTTCTATGGGATTATCTAGCAGACTGAGCTAATTCAAGGTCAAATTTTAAATTTATAAATTTTTAAAATGGAGTTAAATATATTTATAATGTACCTCATCTAATATTTGAGTTTCTTATAAGATTTTTCTATTATTATTTCTGTTAAAATTTACAACACGAAAAAATTTTAAAAATTACAACACAAATAGAATTAGTGTATAATTATTATTTACTTCTATTATTATCTTATTTCTACAATAAGAATTATAATGATTAGGCAGTGTTTATGAAGTCCAGTGAGCTCTCATTCACCAGTTTTTTTTTTTACTTTATGTGCTACTTTTACTTATTTCACATTTTCAGTTTTAAAACTGTCAAATACTTATATTATGATCTTTGTCATATATCAAAAGAAATGATCAGTATTAATGTTCACAATTTCATACAAATTAGTAAGATATATTAAAGTTAAAGTTGGTCTTATGAAAATTGATTGCTCAATATGCATATATTGCCCCCCCCCCCAATAAAAAAGAAAGTGAGCATACAGCAAATTGAACAAATACAAAACGTAAAGTCAGAATTAGGGGAAATTACTTCCAGAGATTTAAAGGGAACAAAACAAAGAGCACATAGAAATAAAAAGAACAAAATTACTGTTAAAAAGCAGCAGGCAACAAATGTGTTTTCATTGTAAAGAATTACTGAAAACCATAGCAAACTGCTGAGAAAGCAACTGAGAAGACATTATTCTATTATTTCTAAGTTAGACATGGAAGAACCATTAAGATGGTTACACACACACACACACACACACACACACACACATATCAGATAACAAACCAGTATTATATAATCTCAAGTAAAATATTAAGAGGTCACAAACATAATCACAGAATATTGTAAACAACTGTATTTTCATGTATTTACTAAATATTAATTAATCATTTTATACACAAATCAAAGATTATTACCATATTCAGAGTTTGCAAACTATACTTCTATACTAACAAATGGTGCTGAACTGCTACATGCAAATGAATGAATCTAGACTACTCCCTCACTCTATGCACAAAAAATAATTCAAAATTGATAAAAGATTTGGATGTAAGACCTAGAAAATATGGGCAAAACGCTCCAAGATTTATTCTTTAGAAATCTCTTTCAGGACACATCTATCTATGAAAAAATATGAAGGGAATTAAACAGTTTACACTATGAGAAACTAGTACAACAAAGGGAGAATAATCAAAAAAAAAAAAAAAAAACCCTAACGTTGGGAAAAAGGTTTTGCCCCCCATACAGGTGGAAAGGGTCTGATAACAAAGATTCACAAAGAATTCACATAATTTAAAGCAAAAAAAAAAAAAAAGTCAAAAATGGGTCAAAGAACTAAAAAATACACTTCCTAAATGAAAAAATATAAATGATGAACCGGTGTATGAAAAAATGCTCAGCATTACTAATAATCAGGGAGAGGCAGCTCAAAGTAACAATGAAATTCCATCTTATACCAGTAAGAATGGTGTGTGTGTGTGTGTAAAGGGGCAACAACAAATGTGAATATGGATGTGGAGAGAAAAGAACATTTTTACACTGTTGGTAGAAAGCAAAGTGATTCAGTCATTATGAAAAGCTATTCAGGAGACACAAACTACTGAAAATGAAACTATCACTAGATCTACAATCCCACTTCTGAAATCTACCCAAAGGACACTAAAACACTAATTCAATGGACTCCTGTACATGGATGTTTATTGAAACACTATTTAAATTAACCAGCATAAGGAAACCAAACAAATGCCTGAAAACCGATGAATGAATCAGAATGTTGCCATATATGTACACAATGGAATATTATTCATCAATCAATGAAGACACAACGTTCACAGCAACATGGATGGAGCTAGAAGGAATCTTGTTAACAGAAATAAACCAGAAAGAAAAACACACCATTCATACTGGTATAAGATGGAATTTCGTTGTTACTTTGAATTGCCTCTCCCTGATTATTAGTAATGCTGAGCATTTTTTTCATACACCGGTTCATCATTTATATTTCTTCATTCAGGAAGTGCATTTTTTTGTTCTTTGCCCCATTTTTTACTGTTTTTTTTTTCACTTTAAATTATGTGAGTTCTTTGTGGATCTTATCCTTAGGGTTTCTTTTTGTTTTGATTATTCTCCCTTTGTTGTACTAGTTTCACGTAGTATAAACTGTTTATTTCCTTCATATTTTTTCATACATAAATGTGTCCTGAAGAGATTTCTAAAGAATAAATCTTGGAGCATTTTGCCCATATTTTCTAGGTCTTACATCCAAATCTTTTATCAATTTTGAATTATTTTTTGTGCATAGAGTGAGGGGGTAGTCTAGATTCATTCATTTACATGTAGCAGTTCAGCACCATTTGTTACTAAGACTGCCCTTGTTCCAGTGTATGATTTTTGCCCCTTTGTTTTATTGTTAGTCTGGTTTTGAGATCCTGAGTCAAAGAACCCCACAAGGAGCCACTTGGTGATGCAAAAGCAAAGGAGTTTATTTCTAGCTCAATCTAGGATCTGAGTCCAAAGACACAGATGCAGAGGCTCCATGAGACAAGGACCCCGTTATGTGATATTAACATTACTTATATAGGGTACAGTTTACAGAACTTGTAGCTTGTTAGTTGTTTTGCCTGCATTTGGTTCCTAAGATTATCACTGAGGTTTTTTTTTTTTTTTTTTTTTTTTTTTTTTCTCACTATTTTTGCCCATGGAACCATGGAACCACAGACTCATGTTGCCCGGGGTACCACAGACTCAAGCAATCCCCAGCTTCAGCTTCAGCTTCCCAAGTAGCTGGGATTACAGGCGCACACCAGCATGCCCAGCTCTTTTTTTCGGACTAGGTCTTGCTGTGTTGCCCGGGGCGGGACTCAAACCATGATTCCTAACCCGGCCATGGCTTCCTAGGCTGCCGCTTACAGGCAGGCACCACGATGCTAGGTGTTTTTTTTCTTATTGGCCTGTGGTTCTCTGGTGGTATAGGGGACCCGGCTTCAAGGAATTTTCAACCCCTTAGGTTCCAGGAACTGCCCAGAACTTAGGAAGCCAAAACTTAAGTTTTAACCAGGAAACCAAAACTAAGCCTGGCCTTCTGGCAGTGGCCTCTGTCAGGGTAGTCTTTAGTCTTACAGTAATAAGTTGATCTCACATGTGTGACTTTATTTCTGGATTTCAGTGCTATTCCTTTGGTCTGTGCATCTGTTTTTATTCCAGTACCATGCCATCTTAATTATTAAGGTTTTATAGTATAATTTAAAGGCTTGGATTAAAATCCCATCATTCTCCTTTTGATAAGGAGATATTTGATCATTTTTTATTCCCATGAATTATAAATTTCAATAGTATTTGTTGTATTCTTTAAGAACATCATTGAGATTTTTACTGGAATTGCATTGACTCTGTAGATTGCTTTTGGTAGGATGGCCGTTTTGATGATGATGATGATGATGATGATGATGATGATGATGATGATGATTCTTCTAGTCCATGAGCAAGAATATGTTTTCATTATTCTGATTCTTCCTGTATTTATTTTAGCAAAGGTTTTTTTGTTTTGTTTTGTTTTGTTTTTTGGTACAGGTTTTTCATGTCTTTTGTTAAATTTATTCCCAGATATTTAATCTATGTTGGTACAATTATAAATAAAGAGGTTTTCTTAATTTCTTCTTCTTTGGGCTGATTTTTGCACAAAGGAGATTACTGATTTTTGTATGTTGATTTTATAGCTACCTTACTGAACTGGTTTATTATTTTAAGTTTTTTTACTGTAGAGTTTTTAGGGCTTTCTATAGAAATTATTATGTTGTCTGCATACAGTGGCAATTTTACTACTTTATACCCTGATTCAGATTTTTTTAAGTCCTTCTCTTGCTTTACTGTTCTGGCTAGAATTCCAGTATTATATTAAAAAGCAGTGTTGAGAGATGACAGCTTTGCTTTGTTCATGATGCAAGGTGAATCACTATTAGGATGATATTGACTAAGTTATATTCTCAATATTTTTTGAATGAAAGTGTTAAAAGAAGTCTATAAATAAATAGATGTCCTGTATTTAATAACCCTGGGACTCTAAATCCACACTATTTAAGGACACAAGTACAGATGACTCTATACTATCATATATCAAGGCCAGGCAAACATTCATATTTTCTTTTTCCTTTTTGTTTAGTTTCAGATTTTCTTTCCTCCTCTCTCTTGCTGTAAGTACATTCTACATGATATGAAAAACAAGTAAAGGAGAACTGGAGCAGGTGGCAAAAAACAAAAAATGACTTAGACTCCAAGAATAGGGAAAGAATACTACAGCCTAAAGAAGAGAATAAACAGGCATCAGTTTTCCATGCACCTTGCTGAGGTGCCACATTGTCCACACCGCTCTCTTTCCAGGTTTTTTTTTGTTGTTGTTTGTTTCCTTCACTAAAGTAATAGCAGCTGTAGGCGTATGGAAACCATTCTTTTTAGACAAGGACCTCAATTATATGCTGAAAAGAGAGCATAATTCATTATTACAATTTGAATTGATATTTAAATATATAAAGACTTAGGTGTAAATTCACATGTACATAACACATTCACATACCTCACAGAGAAAGCTCAGTTGTTCATTTCCTAATTTATATACACAATTAAGCAAATGCATAAAAAATCAATCAATTCTTATAGTGTTGTAAATACAAATGTTTTCTAAATTTACTTATGCTCCCCAATATTTACTATTATTTTTGCTTAGTCTAACATACATAATGTTATCTGTCTACTGATGCAATTTTGAAATCATAGTGTCTCTTTCCGGACATTTATAAGTAGGGAGAGATTATACAGCTAAAGCTGTACATTATCTAGAAAAACTAAAGGTAATGGATATGAAAATTAGTGATCTAAGAAAATCAAAGATATTATTTTCTAATTTCAAAACGGTATGCTGAAGAGAGATTATGACTTGCTACATAACAGAATTAGAATAATTTTAGTCCTACCTCATATCCTTGCCTGGATAAGAACATAACTGTATATAACACACAAAGTACCACACTACTGTCATATATAACATATCATATAAACTTTCACAGAAGATGTTCAACTCTTCAATCCCTCATTTCTGATTCCATAAGAACTAAATACTGCACTTATTCTGAAAAACAAATAAATCAATTTAGAATAGTAAAATTATTTACTCATGTTATATCAGCAAGAGTGGAGTGAATGACCACAAAGGGTTCGGGAGTTCCAAGTAGATTTTCATCATTTTATTGGAAATAACAGAACTTTCTTATTGTCACTATTCATGAATATTTTTAAAAATATGTTCCACAAGAATACTGTTCCTGTACTTGCTGCTCTAATCATTTGAAGATATATACTGTAAGAACAGGAGACACTGAAAGCTAGGGTATACAGGACCTTTGTTACTGTGAAGAAATCATTCCATTCTGGCTCCATAGTAGAAAAGGTAAACCAGGTCTTGTGAAAAAGTATAGTGTTCAAGCAAATCATAATCAGCAATATTCTACTGAGTATTTTGTGTGTTGGTAGCAATATAATGATATCTATAATAAAACTGAATTTGTGCTCAAAGATTATAGCTCCAACAATGAGAATAAAATTAATACATTTCACATTAGTACAATATAGTCATATTGCAATCTCCAACCGTAACAAAGGAAATCTCTTTTCCCAGGTTGACACTCCAATCATATGCAGCAGCCTACTAACTGTTTTAATTTCATTTCTGCTGTGCCTACCATTCCCTTGAAGAACTTGAGAAGCATTTTGAAAGTTTAATCCCTCTGGTTTAAGTATTTGTTGTTCTTAATAAAGTGGAGACTTTAGTGCTCTTATCTTTCATTTCTTGTCCTACTGAGACCAGATACATTTCTGGACAGTTCTTTCTTTGGTTATGCCTCTCTACAGCTGAGTAAAATTAGTGCTGCACTTTTCGATTACTGCAGGTTAGTCATTAATAAATGGTGTGTATGATGACCATTTCCAGTGCAGTGGTGTGGGTGGTATATGTAAAATAATATGCTCAAAGCTGTTTAACAATACCTATACCAATTTTAATTCCACTGGTAATCAAAAACTGAATGTTCTATAAGGTATCAGTAATGTTAGTATTTACACGAGCTTTCTGCTTTCTGGTACTTTCACATAGTGACTAAGTTTTTTAATAAAAGGGATAAGATTTTAGAATGCCATTTTCCAAAATACTGTGCAGCTTGAGAAAACATTGCAGTTTTGAAGAATATTTTCTCTACAGAAAGTGATATATGGTAGTTTATTAAATCCTAAATAATTTTGACAATGAAACAAAGATTTTAGGCTGATATGACTTAATATGAGAAATTGTCAAATTACTAATGATAAAATGAAAAAAATAAATGATAAATTATAGATCATTTTGGGGACAATAACAGTTGATGAAACTTTCAGAATGACACTATGACTTTTCAGATCAGTAAAGTGTGTTTTAGATATGTAAAGAATTGTAGTAAATCATATTTATTAATTTAATTCATGAGCTCCACAGGGTCAAATCTGGATAACTCAAGTTAAAATCTACAAGAGTTACATATTATGTATAGATTGCAAATCTAAAACTGAAATAAAAACTTGTAAGATACAGTGCATGTAAAACACCTAATAATCAGCCTGGCATTTTTAAGGTCTTAGTGAAAAGTCAGTGGTATTATTTTCATTTTTACATAGTAATGCTGTTATTTCTAACTCATATCTGTGAAACCAAGTAGATAGTTGCTTAGACAGACATCTCCTTTAAGAATGCTGTGTAACTTTTTATGGCAATGCTTATTTAAATTCAAAAAAATAACAAGCTAATGTTTATAAGTAAGATAGCATTTTATGGAAACTTCTTCATTCTGATTAATACTAATAATAAAATTGATTTTATTAAAAATTAAAAAATATGTTAGAAATTATGCTTGACCAATTGAAATGACAAAAAATATGTTTAAAAAGTTTTAATAAACTGTAAATAATGTGTAAATTTATTGCTAATTTTTTTTAAATTCCAAAATGAATTATTCTGTGTCATGATGTTTACTTATTTTCCGGTTTATTGTACTGACATAAAACAACAACAACAACAACAAAAAAAAAAAAAACAGTGCTTATTATATATGTGTACTTGACAAATTATTCATAGTCAAGAATTTTAATATTTAGGAACCCCATAAAGCATATCTTATTTTTGTTTCCCACCCTGAATACAGTTAACAAAATTACCTACCATTTGATTTGATTGCATACCATTTTTCAATGATTGCCTATCATTGTTGCATAATATGGAAATTGTAATCTCCCACTCAATGGGGTGTGCTGATAGACAGGAGACTAGGAAACCTACTATCTATTGGACAAAGAACTGAGCATCCTATAAGAGGAAATCTGGTGTCTTCTTGAAACAAGGAAAACGGGATAAAAAAGGAAGAAAAAAAACAGTGTCTGTGGTTTACGCAGGCTCTCGTGTGAAGATTTTGAGTGCAGCAATTGTGGTAAAAGCATATTTCTTGTGAAGTGTCACTTAAAAAATGTACAGGAAATCCTAGCTATTGTAAAGACACTTATCACACCTTCAGTGTAGAAGTAGAAGAGACTGAATTTTCAGTGTGTCATTTAGTTTGCCCATTAATATCTTTGAGAAATTGTTTTTCTATTCTAAAAGATATCAGAGGACAAAAGTCTAAAACATAGTTGGTTGTTAAATTGCTTTCATCTCAATAACAGACACTGAATACTATAGTCTAGTAAAAAAAAAAGTTCTATTTCTTGGCAAGGTTATGAACCAGACATTAAATAGCTTTTCCTATACTTTGACAAATAAATTCTATTTACTGGAAACATTACTAAAATAATGCATTTCATTAATTCATCTCCTTATTCATAAAACAGTAGACAAGTATGCTTATTTTAAAATAGTCTGTATTTTACTAGGAATAGTTGTAAATATGACAAAAGTCCAAGCTTAACTCTTTAAGGGGTAAATAGATATTTTTTTAAAAATCCCTTAGCCAAAAAATTAGAGAACAGGAATTACAAGTTTATCTTTTGTTCATGGTTCATATTTAATGAAATGTAACATGTTTCCACTTCAAAGAAAATTCTCTAATATAGTTAGCTGAGATAGGAGTTAATGAATGTAAAAGTAAAATGTATACATGGTGTTGACTTCACTAAATATTTCTATTTATTTTTGTGAGCCAAAAATGATCAGAAATTATGTTCTCAATGTCATGTAAACTGGTAGGGAAATATAAAAGTGACATCCTATAATTTGAAGTCAAATCTCCAAAATTACATGTATCGGGAAAAAAAAAGGACAGAAATCTGAGTATGAATGAAAGAAACAAAAATGGGAAAGAGGAAGAGGTTGGGAGGAAAAGTCAATGTGGGTCACTGACAATGTTACAGGTAGTGAATAAAATAGACATATATATGTAAATATACATATACATATATATAAAGTGAAAGGAGACTCAGCAATTAAAAGCAATTACATAGTTTAGTAAACAAATAACAAATCAATAAAATGTGAATTAAGAAACAGAAGAAACAAGTGTTCATATATTTTGTTCTTCAAATTGATTATTTACTTACAATGTACAGATATGGGTTCATATCTCTGCATATTATGTGCATATATGTATATATTTGTTCATATTTGCTTATATTACACATATATATGTATATCTATGTGCACATATTTCTATATGCATATATGTATATATTTCATATTGTTCTAAGGAAACAACATCCATTATGAATTTTAAAAAGTGAAAATAAGAGACACTAGCTCCCCCAAAAGGAAAAGAAAACATAAAATAGAAAAAAGTCAAAGAACAAAATTGTGAAAGAGCTTGAACAAAGCAATGTACTATTCATTGTAAAATTTTAGTACTTGCAATAGCAACCTACTGATGAAAACAACTGAGAATATGTTTCTCATATCTTGATTATGTATGGAGAACTATTATGACATTAAGAGTTACATCAGAAAATAGTCCAATATTCTGGACACATTGTAATGTATATTTGAAATAGAACATGGTAAAAAATGAAAATCCCCAAAAGAAACACCGTGATAGATCCAAGTGTGGAAAACTTCACAGGTGTTACTTCAATTGATTTCTTACATGAAACTTCCTATAAAATGGTTCTACATGCTCTGATAATATCAGCAGTCAATATAAAATTGCTACAATGTTCTACCATAAAGAATAGAAAATTCTATGTGGCTAATAGAAAAACAGAAACACTTCCAAAGGTAGGCTTGACAACAAAAAAATGTCGAGTCACTAAATTGTGAATAGGTATGAAAAATGTGTTAAACTAAATAAAATATATTAGTTTTTTGTTTGTTTTTTATAAAATGAACACACAGCATGATTGTTCTGGATTGATTTCAAAGTGCAATCTAATCCAATATCTGACAGAAATAAAGAAAATTTACTTCACATTTTACAAAGAAACCATTTATCACTTCTTTTGATGCAAGAATAGAAACCTAATATTGACTTTCAAAGCTTTCATAAAATAAAAATGTAATAAAATTATAGTTGTTGAGAAACTGAGGATGAAAACTGTTACAATAAACTTCATATTGCATAATGAAATATCGGATTCTGAATCCCTAAATCGTGGATGCACAGATATCAATCACTGAACCTTCGAATAAGCATGGAATATAAAACTCTGGTTTGTGAAATAAATTAATTTAAAAAGGTATCTGCAGTGTAAAGAAAATACATTGGGATTATTTACAGATGAAAGAGCTATTTGAATAAAAATTGAAAGATGTGTATTAGGTGATAAGAATTAATACATAAACTGGCAAAATCTTTGTGTATAAATCAATATGCTAACTCAATAGTATTTCTGTTTACAGCATCAGAAAATGTTAATAAATTTTTCATATATTTTAAAATAAAGTGCATAGCAAAATCATGAAATAATTTCCCTTTATGATTGATGAAATTCAAAACATATTAGAGGAAGAAAACACATAAAATCGAACTTATGGAAGGATTTTACATGATATAAAATTAATCATAAAAGTGATAAAGCTGATTGATCTCCAAATTTGTTTAAAGATGTAAATGTTTTCAAACATCTACAAAGTATTTTCTAGAAAACAGTTTTATTGATCATCATTTAGATTTCATAAAATAGAGTCACTTAAAGTGCACAAAAAAAGAACTGTTACAAAACTCACCTTTGCAAATATAACTATTCTTCATACTCAGAAAGCTCGTATTACCCCAAAAAGAAGCATTAAACCAACTGATGGTGATTTTCTTACTCACCGAGTCTCAGTCCCTCTCGCAAAAACCAACACACTTTCTGTCTCTATGAATTTGCAATTTCTTGATAGTACATATTAAATGGATTCATACAACATATGATGATTTTGAAAATTGAATGACACAAATGAAATGTTGACCAACATAAGTCACACACAATCGGAATTGTACCTGCACATTTTGCTGTGTAAAGTGCATTTCAATTTACTTGATAAAAACACCATTATTAGGATAAAGACATAATCCATTTTAAGGTATAACAAGCTTTTATCAATTCTTAACATAAAGTTACGCAAAAGGTAGCAGTCCCAACTGTTTTACCTATCAAGTTTTTGCTTGCAATAAAACTTGTTTGGTTGTTCACAGTTCTCTGCATAATGGTCTGATTGTATCATAACACAGTTGTATGTTCCCAGTCGTGATTCTCTTATCCTGTAATAAAGAAAAATGCATGATTCTGTTGTTTTACGATATAGTGGCAAAAATCAGTGGAAGTATTTTTTGAAATAGATATAAACTTTTCATGGAAAAGTTGTAGAGCTGGAAATTTGACACAATGAGTTGTTCTTTAGCTATTATCAGGATATGACTATAATTTAAATCAAACTGCCTATATGATTCTTCCTGTCTCCCCTTTTAAATATTTTTCTACAGTAACACTATTTAAATAAACTTACCTAAACTGGAGAGATGACCCAGTTATCAGTTTCCACTGAGGATCACTGCCATTACGATAGATACCAGTCCATGATAAAGCTTTTATATGCTTGAAAAATGCCTATTGAAACACAAATAATTTTTATTTACATAAGACCTATGAAAACCTTCATTAAAAAAGGAGTAATATGTCCTTCCATATCATAAATGTTCATGATGAAAAATGATTTAGATCTATTAATCTAATGTTAATAGACACTGTGCTAAAAACTATGCAACACAGATCCACAAACATTTACCATTAATTACTTCATTGATATAATATGAAATCTTAACACATTTATTCTTAGCATCACAAATATGCTTGTGCTGTGAATAAGAAAACTCAGATTCTCAGAACTTAATCATTACCTATGTTGCCAAACTAGAAGAGCAGGGCACTAAGTTTCCAGACTCTGTAACAAACATTCCTCTGGATACTGAAGCTAAATCAGTGCATATTTCCATGTCTTTTCACTGAGGAAATTAAAGATCACTATAGGGAACTAAAGTCTTATATTTGTAATAAATTTGGAGATCTAGTGCCGCACTATTTAACAAGACCTGACCACTCTGTACTGGCGAATAAAATGTCCAGAAAGCTGTCACTTTTTCTTATCTCCACCATTCCTTCTGTAAGTACAACTTACATTCTACATTCTAATGAAAGACATAAATAGAGACTATGAAAGGTGAAAAAGAAATGCCATATGATTTGTATGCAGAAAATATGTGATCAAATAAAACAGGAAACAGAAGAAAGGAAACTAGGGCAATGTTTTTTCACATAACTGACAACTAGAGGCTCAGTGTAGCCATTTCTTCTCTTAGGAGAGGGGATCTAATCCTGAAATAGGAGTTAAATCTTACAATAGGGAGGCCTCAGGACACCTAACAGAGGTTAAGTATTAGGGGATAAGCATCACCTCCCACCAGCAATGGAACTGAGAGGGCCTGAGAAGCTGAGGTGGAACAACTTAGGGTACCCTGTGGCTGCAAATACTCCGTGCAAGAAGTTTCTGTCTCTGAAAAAATGACACTCAATCCCCAGCTGAGATGTGAGGCAGAATGAATATCGAAATGTTCTATCATAAAATGTTGCTGTGAAATATTGAAAACAGCAGATAAATAAAATAATGCTGTAAAATCTGAAGTATATATGAGAGTAAAGAGATAGGAAAAAACGTATTATCTACATGATTTAATTTATTTAAAATTATAAAGCAAGTAAAGTGATCAATATTAAAAGCCAAATCACTGCTTAAATAATCCAACATTAAGAAAAGACCTGATGGAAGATAGTGGTGCTTGGGATGAATCAGGGGTGGGGACTTCTAGTCATGCTATGCTGTGTGGACACAAGGTCTATTCACCTGGTTGATCAACCTGCCCAACAGCATTATGCTCCTTTTTGGTGACTAATAAAGTTATAGGCAACATTTATTTAAGAAAAGATACATTTGGAAATATGGTTCTTTAGGAGAGCCATGAGTGAGTGTTTTCAAGTGTGCATTAATGGTATAAATTTTTAAGTACAAATCTAAAAGTCAGACCATGGACTTTTACACAAATTTCAAATAAACCACTAAATTTTACAACAATATTGATTCATTCACAAATATAAAATAGACTGAAAAAAGTCTTCAAAAAATTGACTGCAACAATGGAATGCTTACCATTTCTTCCTCGTTGTCTATGTAGAACAATTGGGACTTCTTACTCTGACAGGTTGCCACACTCTCCTTCCAGGTTTTCTTTTCCTCACTAAAGTAATAGCAGCTGTTTAAGTATGTAAACCACTCCTTTGGACAAGGACCACAGTTAAATGCTGAAGAGAGAGTATGAATCATTATCACAATTTGAAGTATATAGTTGAAACACATTAGGTGTCTATGTATAAACTCACATGTGCATAACACAACCAACACCTCACAGAGAAAGGTTAGTGTCTTATTTCCTAAGTTACACCCCCAATAAAGCAGATGGATATATGTTACCATGCATTCTAAATAATGGAGATCAGAAAATAGAACCATTTTTGAATAGCAAAATTATGCATGTTCCCCAACATTTATTACCATTTCTACCTAGTCTAACATACATACATGCTATCAACTATGCTAATATGGAATTTTGCAATCATTGTGTACCTTTATGTGTATTGATCAGTGAGGTGTTACTATTCTGCTTCAGCTCTGGATTAACTAGAAAAACAAAAGCAACATGTATGAAAATTAGTGATCTAAGTAAATTATAGATATTACTTTCTAAATTTGATTTTTTGTTGGTTGTATGTTAATGATTATATAATAAAATTTTACAAAAATACAAATAGAAGAAAGAATAAGTAGAAAACTATATGAATAATTTGAAGTCTGAAACACAGTCTCCATCTCTTTCAATATCTAGTTAACAAATCAATAATTATATACAATTCTGGCCATGAAGTCTCTTAAAGCAACTCTTTGAAATATGATCTCTGAATCTGTGTAAAATATTTTCCACAGTCATGCTATATATTTATGCTTTTGATAAATTCAGAATTTTATTCAGCATTTAATTGAACCCACACACAAAAACAGGAGTTCTATTTCCTAATGCTTTGAAAAATATGAAGGTACTGACAATCGGTAAGTGAATGTTCTCTTATAACCTTTCATCTACTTACAGGGAAAAGTGATCACTGCTACAATAATGGATATCAACACAAGGCAGGTGACTCCCAGGAGCACAGCAATGAGCTTCCCTGAAGGCAATGATAAACCTGCAGAGTGTGAGATGTAAACACCAAGAAGAGAGGTGAAGAAAGTTTTTCAGTTCAGACAAGAGAATCCACATAAACATCAACTCACATATAAAAAATTAGACCTTGGGCCTTTTCTCCGTCTGGAATCTCTCAGCATCCATCATTGCAATTTCAGTAAACATAATGCCCATGACTACAAATTACAACAAACAATGCATGAAATGTGACTTTTTATTTCACATTAGAATATTCATTTCCAACTTCAAATGCTGATCTTCAGAATCAAAACTAGGTGAGTTTATTCCCTATGCGCTCTCTTTACTCCCTAGCACATACCCAAATATTATACTGTGTGTCTTTAAATATTTTACTTTTGCAGAGGTGCATCTTGTGTTTCCCACGAATCCTGAGAAGTATCTTGAATGTCCAATTTTGCATAGTTTTTTTCTTGCTCGTTAACTGAAAAGGAGCTTTCAGTGTCAGTATTTTTTCTTAGCTGTTTTGGTGAGTTCTTTGAATGATTTTCTGTGTGTGATATTAGGCAGCAGGGGGAGAGATATGAGCTACATGTACCTGAATTTCAAGAACAATCCACTTTTATTTATATATTTCATATTATCTACTATGTGCATCATATCAAAGTCATCATTTCTTCCTATTTAACTTTGTAGAGCTGATGAGGATCTTTAAAGCATTGGTCTTCACATTCTCATTCCATGTTGTTTTTGCATTATTGAGAAATAGTTGCTTATATATGTCATATATAAATTATATATATATAACTTCTAGACATAAAAGACTCCAATGTGAGAGGAAACATGGAACTCACTGCGTAAACAATATTTACACAGAGGCAAGTTAAATAAGAATATGACTAATGTTCAAAATTGCTAAAATTTTTGAAAATAAACTTACTTATATGCATTGGTATAAGCCTCACATATACCATATACCTCACAGACTGCAATTAAATAACAAAAACAGCAAAAAAAAGTCAATTGCATACTCACATGGAAAGGCCAACTTTTCTTTTCTCATTTTTTTGAACCATAATACACAATGAGTACACACAATTATCCATTCTGCATGTTCTGAAGGAAATTCTTTATTTAAAATAATACCTCTTGTCATAGAATAGCAAAATAATTTCAGACAATAGAAATAAGTATGGATATTGTAAATATATGTCTCTTCAATTTGCTCATCACACTTAAAAATATCACTTTACAGGGTATTGCAAAGGATTTGGTGAAAAATTTAACCCTTGCGCTTGGTCTGTGCACATGTGGCACTGAACTCACTCCATGATTATATCTCTGGGCAATGGGTGTGCACAGAAATGAGTGAGCTCACCTGAGCATAGGAGAAGGAGATTAATGGGCAGCAATTCCTGGGGAAGATCATGGGGAGAGCATAGGTTGAGAGAGCACAGGGGAGGCAAGAAGAGTGCACAGGAAAAGAACACAAAGAAAATAGAAAAAGATGCCAGAAATAGTATGAAGAATCCTGGTGAGGTTTTGGGGCTTGAATTCTTCACAGCACTTCTACCCCTGACCTTGTGCAGTTCTGCCCTGTTCTGCCATCCCCAGTATGTCTGTTTTTGCTAGAACTAATAAAGAACATACCAAGAGCCATATGTTTGCACTGCAACATGAGCATGAACAAGATGCCTATAATACTCTCCTATGATCACTATATACAAATATTATTGCCTGATTTCAAAATTTGATTTCTTAAAAAAATCTATTCAAAAATTATTCTATCCTAGGAAAAATGTGTGTTTCTCTGTGTATGTGTGTGTGTGTGTGTATACAACAAAATACAATGAGCAGAATTTTATAAAGGTTATTTTTTAGTTTGTTTTTATAGGGTGAATTAATCTTTTTCAATTTTTAGAAACTAGAAGAAAATAAAGTAAATCTAATGAGAAATATTATTTCTTCTAAAATATCGTCAATATTGTCTCTTAATTTAAAATTAGGTGTATTACTTACATTTACAATATGGAAAAATTGATTTTGGCAATAATTTTTAATAAAGTATTGGAGATTAAAGAAAATATTCTCCAAAAAATAAAGGAGCAAATAACAATATATTAAAGTATTTGGTTTATCATATTTCATGATAAATTAGTATTTTTCAGTAAGGTATTTCTCAGTGAGTAAGTTACTAGTACACATATATAGCACTTTATGATCATTCTGTTCCATGTCCTTTTAAATTGTATAACTATACCTTAAAAAGTTTTCCATTTTATATAGCTTTGCATTCTAAATAAATTTTCCTCATGATGTTCAATATGATACTCTCCTATTATCATTACTAATGAATATTATAAGAATAATTTTATAATTTATATTGTACAAAAAATCATCATTTTTTACAGGCTAATATATACAAAACAACAATCATACTAATATTAGAATGTGGGAAATAATAGTGTACCTTTACAGATATTTGTCACCAGGGAGAAGTCAATCTGTTCTGGGGAGAAACCATTTTGTTCCAGTTTCCTTGTAACTAGAAAAAAAGTTAAAAATCCTTATAAAAAACAGTAGTATTCTATGTAAATTTAATCAATCAATGCATCATATTTTTAATTTGGAAATGATGTATGATGGAGGGGTGTAAAGGCAATCTATAACAAACATTAATTTTACAGGAAATTTAACAAAACAAGGAGTCTTTGGTGGGGGGGATCAAAAGTTTAGCATCAGACACCATCTCCTACGGAATTTGGTTAAAATATAGTTAAAGAATTTATTCTGTTATTCTCAGGTTCCTAAAGTATGTCTTTGAATCATAGTATCCTTTGTAAAATATTCTCTACAATCATTCTGCATATTTATGCTTTTGGCACATTCAGAATAACTATTCAGCCCTTAATTAAATCTATACAATAAGGTAAGTGTGTTCCACTAATCTTTGAATTATTTAGAGCACTGGCAATCATCAAGTGAAAACTTTGTTCATAAAATATTTCAAATTTTTCTTACTTAGAATAAAGACTATGATTTTTACTACAGTGGACACCAAGAAAAAGCAGACGATCCCCAGGATCTCAGCAGGCATCTTCCTGGAAGTTGACAGCAAATCTGGAGAAAGAGAGTGGAAACATAAAGAAGGAGACACTCGTTGACAGTATACCGACAAGATAACCCACATGCACAGGAATCATATATAGAAGCGTGGATTCCAAACCTTCATCTCCCATTGTCATCTTTCCACCAGAACATACATTGCATTTTCAGCAAACATAATATTCCTTGAATTGTTGGTCAAAAACTACAACTCCCAACTATGCCAGGGTAAAAAGAGTCCTCACATTTCATGTTCCAATAACAACATAATAGTGACAACAAGACAAAGAAAACCTTAAGTGAGCTTATTCCCTACTCTTAGTTCATGCTGGCACCCCAGTCAGACATCCAGAACAGTCACACCGTGAGCGTCTATTACATGTTTTACCTTTGCATGGGTAGTGCTCCTCATACCTTGACGACTCGCAGAAGTATTTTTTAATTTCCAAGATTATTTGCCATTTTGTTTTTGAAAAGGAGCTTTTAGTGCCCTTACCTTTCGCTTGGTGTTGGCTTTGATCCTGAGGCAGTTTCTTCTATCTTCTGTTATTCATGTCTGCAGATGAGAAAGAGCAGGGACAATGCTCGGTGATCACTACCGGTAAGTCGTGATTAATTGGTGTATATGATGACCAGATCCACAGAGCAGTCAGCGTGGGTGGGGTGTGAGCAGAGTGGCCTATTCATAATGCACTTGAACAATAGATCATCTAATTTTAATGTCCTTGGAACTTAAACAATTTTTTGGATGGTTGAATTGTTTTAGCATGAAATTCTAAATTTGACATAGTATTACTTATTGGATTAATGAGCAAATAGTACTGAAATAAATTTCTTGGATAATGTTTTTCTTACTATATCAAAGCCAGTGCCCAGGGAAATATTGGGAAGCTATAAGAATCATTGTTTTTTTTTTTTTTTTTATATATATGAAAGAGCTATATTAGGAAAAAAAGTTGTGCTTTAAATACATTTTTGGTTAAAAAATAAATATTCTACAAAGGAAAAGATTCAAATAAGCATATGTATAAATTTCTTGCACTAAATAACTTTCATTTAGTGATTTCTGGTTATTGTTTAAGTGGAATGAAAGGAATGTTCTATATATGTAAACTGATATATGTACATTAAATTAATTGAAATTGTAAACAGTACTGACAGTAAGATAAAAAATTTTCAGAGAACACTGATTTTGTACAAGAGAATGACCAGTACATGAAAGGTTAAGATAAAAAGCATAAGTAAACGAGTAAAATTCATTTTGAACAAAATAGTTGATTCAAACTACCAGAAGGATTCTATGATTATACAAATAGTGAAAATTGCTTAGTTGTACAAACAATCCTTGTGAATTAGATAATATAATTTATTATCTCACTCAAAGGCTTTGCAGTGAGTAGATTCTAGAATAATTCTGACTTTAATCTTAGAATATGTGATTATAAAGAAGTTAGCTAGTGTTTAGAAGCTTACTTTTCTAAATGTGAAAACAAATTTGCAAGATCTAGTGCAAAAAAAAAACATTCAGACATGCTATTGTTATCTCTTAATAATATATCAATTATTTGACCATTTATTACACATATGCCATTATTATTTCTGTCTAAACATGAAACAGGCAATCTCGCATAATTCATTAAAAATAAATATCTTTTGTGGTGTTCATTCTATTTGTTTTTAGCTATGGATGGCTAAGAACTAAAAATTGTATGTGTACTCCTTCATCTTGACTTTTCTAAATATTAAAAGGCTTTTACTAAATATAGGTGTCTTTAGAATTCCATTGGACCTTCTTTATAAAATCAATGCATTTTGAGACTACATGAAAAGTGAACATAATATATATTAGCCTAACATATATTACATAATATACAGATATACCAGTAACTGATTCCAAAATCCAAAATAAGCTGCACTTTCTTTCAGGTTAAATAAAGTAGATTTAAAAAAAACTCAAATATGCTTGTATCTATGCACTAGACTAATCTTGGCAGTCTGAATTTGAGTTTTTAAGGAACCCTAGAGTATATCTTACATGAACTTTTCTATAGATATAGCAATATTGTCAGTAATTTGATTGCATATCAATGATTGTATGGCATCTGTAATTGCTCACTTTCTGAAATGGGCTGGTAGAGAGACAGGAAAATAGACAACATACCTTCTGTTTGTTAAAGTATCCTCTAGTGGGAGACCTGGCTATCCTGGAAAACTAAAACTCAGTAGCTGTGGTTTACACAGACTTTGCTGTGAAGGTTCAGAGTGAAGTAAGAGTGACAAGTGCAGATCTCTTATCAACATTTAAATTTGAACAGGAAATTCTAGCACTAGAGCTACGCTATGAAGACTATTTATTCCATCACATCTCCAGAAGAGGAGAGAAGCTTTAACTGTGTCTTTTAGCTTGTCCATTGAAAAATGACTCTGAAAAAATTTTCTTTTTTTTTTTTTTAATTTATCTTAAATGAGTTAAAACCAGACTATCCCCATAAGGTTTTAACACCACCACCAATTCATGTATGCTCCGTCTCTACAGACCATCATTCCTCCCTCCCTGTTTTTTCCCCTCTTCCACTCCTCCATATTGTTGTCTCAGTTCTGTAGTCAGAGGTCACTGCTTAGGTTTCCAGGTTGCCTTTATCTGATAATCAGTTTAATTACTTTATATATAAGTCATCCAATTGAAACAGCATGGGTTAAATAATGATGAAAGGACATGTTAAGCTTTATATTTTCCTAAATTAAAAGATATTAGAGTGCCAAAGATTGATCACACTTTGCTGTTAAATTGTTTCTGTCTCAGTCACAAAACTTTGAAAACGGCGGTCTTATGATTATCTTAATATGCTTTACTTTTCGATAAGGTTGCTGAATATTGAGACTATATAATTTTTCCTTGTATTCTAATTTTTTTCATTTATATTTTAATGGAAATATTTCTAAAAGCAAATTCCCTTAGTAACATGCATTAAATGATATCTGTCATTAATTATTCTGAAGAATTACTCAATTTTCTTTTTTTTTTTCTAAAAGTCCCATAAAAAACTAGTTCCTGACATTTCCTGGTAATCAATCTCTTGGCATCCAATATTCTTATTTGCAAACAGTTATTCCCTTATAAGAAAAACATCTCTTTTAAGGATAAAGTATTCCAAAATATTGAATTATGTCACTATTGCAGAAACTGAAATATTGAATAACTAAGCCTTATCCTATTCATCATTTCATTCTCTAACTTAATAGTTTGCATTTTAAAAAGGATATTTGCTGTTAATGATAAAGGCCAAATTTAAGTACATAGAGAGCAAAAAGTTATATTTGAAACCATAATTACCAAACAGTGGAAGGATAGAAATTAGACTTTTATTTAATTTCTTAATGTATCTATTGTTATTGAAGTATAATTGCTGCACATCTTGCCACTGTTTTCCCATACAGTTTTCTCCCTAGTGACCATAGAACTCGCACCTGACGAAACTACAATCCTTCACACCAAATTTATTTGGATCTTCCTCCATACCAACAATTGCCTTTATAGCTCTTCCACTGAAAGTTGTAGAGCTTTGATCATCATTAAGGGGTTATTTTTAAACTTTGTCTTTGATGAAATTTTTCTATTTTACATATATTTTGTTTTTTCTATGTTCCATATATTCCACATTCAGTATATATACACACATACACATATATGCATATATACACACACAAACAATAAATACTACTTAAGAATGCAAAAATAATAAACTCATGTAATTGGCAGTAAAACTGATGGAGCTATAAGGGATTATGTAGGCAAAAAAAGCCAAAAATAAAAGTAAATTTTGGAAATAAAAGCTAAATAACACAAGAACATAAAAAGGAACACTGCATTGAAATTAAATTATCTAGCTTGTTTAAAATAGAATTATTTTCATCACTTCCTCATTTTCTGCTTAATCAAAAATAGGAAATATGTTTATCATTTTCAAGGGTAATTCATTTTCAAGGGTAATCACTTCTATGGGACTATCTAGCAGACTGAGCTAATACAAGGTCAAATTTTAAATGTATAAATTTTTAAAATGGAATTAAATATATTTATAATGTACCTCGTCTAATATTTGAGTTTATTATAAGGATGGTTTCTACTATAAACCATACATACCTATACATACATATAAAACAATGCCTAGCTTAATGCATATTTACTTCCCAATACACTAAATTAAGATTTTTCTATTATCATTTCTGTTAAAATTTACAACACAAATAGAATTAGTGTATAATTATTATTTACTTCTATTATCTTATTTCTACAATAAGAATTATAATGAAAAGGCAGTGTTTATGAAGTCCAGTGAAGTCTCATTCACCAACTTTTTTTTTTTTACTTTATGTGCTACTTTTACTTATTTCACATTTTCAATTTTATACTGTCAAATACTTATATTATGATCTTTGTCATATGTCAAAAGAAATGATCAGAATTAATGTTCACAATTTCATGCAAATTAGTAAGATATGTTAAAGTTAAATTTGGTCTTATGAAAATTGATTGCTTAATATACATATATTGCCCCCTCCCAAAAAAAAAAAAAAAAAAGAAATTGAGCATACAGCAAATTGAACAAATACAAAACATAAGTCAGAATTGGGTGAAATTACTTCCAGAGAGTTAAAGGGAACAAAACAAAGAGCACATAGAAATAAAAAGAACAAAATTACTGTTAAAAAGCAGCAGGCAACACATGTTTTCATTGTAAAGAATTACTGAAAACCACAGCAAACTGCTGAGATAACAACTGAGAAGAAGACATAAGTCTATTATTTCTAAGTTAGACATGGAAGAACCATTAAGATGGTTTTACACACACACACACACACACACACATATATCAGATAACAAGCCAGTATTATATAATCTCAAGTTAAATATTAAGAGGTCACAAACAATCACAGAATATCATAAAAAACTGTATTTTCATATATTTACTAAATATTAATTAATCATTTTGTACGCAAATCGAAGATTATTACCATATTCAGAGTTTGCAAACTATACTACTCATACCCAGAAAGCTTCTGCATCACCCCAAAAAGTAACACTAAACCAACTAAAGGCAATTTCCTCCTCTCACCTCTCCTCTGTCCCTGGTAGTCACCAACATATTCTCTATCTATGAATTCGTGATCTCTTAATATTACATACAAAGTGGTCTTACACAATATACAGTATTTTTGAAGGTTAACTGCCCCAAATGAAATGTTAAGCAAAAATAAGTCAGACACAAAAGTAATGACACCTGCACATTTTGCTGTGTATGTTATGTTTCAATCATTTTAACAACACTAGTATTAGAATAAAAGCATAATCCCTTTTAAGGTAATAACAATCCCATTTCCATTTCTCGATGTAAAGTTTCACAAACTCAGCTCTTTTTACATAACATTTTTATATTTGTGATAAAACATATTTTATTGTTCACATTTTTTCTGCAAAATGTTCAGATTGTATCACAACACAGGTGCATTTTCCCAGTGGTGATATTTTTTGTATAATAAGGAAAAATGCATGATCCTGTTTTTATACAATATGGGGGCAAGCCAGAAACATCAGCATTTTCTTATAACTGCAGAAAATACATGTTTTGAAAATGGGTAAAGACAGTTTTTTATAGAAAATTTAAGAGTGGAAAGTTAGGCATGCAGATCTGATCTTTAATATTTATCAAGATTTCATTAACATTTGACAACATACATCAAGTCCAAATTTATATAAATGCATCAACATGATTCTTGTTTTTTCCTCTTTTCAATATCTTTTAATTACCATAATTTTTAATCAAACTTACTCTAGTTGGGAAGTTCACCCATTTCCCAGTTTCCATGACTGATGTCAGCTATTAGAATAGATTCCAATCAGTGTCACATTTGTTATGGATCTCAGAAATTTCTATTTAAGCATAAATGATTCTTATGAATATAAGAATTATGAAAATCTTCATTTAACAAAATCACAAGCGATATGTTCTTTCAGATGATCCTGAATTTTCGGAATGAAAGGAACTTTAGATTCTAATCTCACATTAAATATATATTAAGTTAAACTATTGTACTTATTACATCAAACTTTTACCAGTATTTACATACTGATGTAAAATGAAATCTTAACATATTTATACTTAGAGATGTCATTCTGCTTCTTTTGTGAATAAAAATAGCTAAGAGTTAATAGTTACCAATTTTGCCAAAATCTAGCCGAGCATGTCATTAGTCCCCAGATTCTGGGACATTCATTTCTCAAGATACTGAAATTAAATTGGTGCATATTTCCAGTATTTTCAATTTTTTTTACTTTAGAATTTTTTAATTTACCTTTTTATTTTTTGTTATTGTTTTATTTATTTTATTTTAATTGATGGCATGTATAGATATTACATCATTGCGTATGTCAAGGTTATCCCACCACCTTATCATCCATGAACCATCTTAAACTCTTGTGCCCATCCCTCCCCTAATTTTACCTTCCACCCCCT